>CAJQZJ010009141.1:345179-364924 GCA_907164525.1 Lophiomys imhausi
GAGCTCTTTAATGGTGTTGTTCCTTGTTTTGATTTGTAGAATTGTGGCTTCTTTGAATTCCTTCATAGATTTAAGTTCTTCTTGCAGGGACTCTATCACTTTCCATAATGCAGAATTGTCAATGTTTTCATGTGTTTCTGTTGGTGTTGGATGAGCTAGGATGATTCTGCTTTGTTGGAGTCATAATTCCTTGATTTCTATTTTTTTTGACCTTTCGCCATTGGATGCATTTAGCTGTCTGTTTTCTGTGCTTGGAACCTCAGTGGATGATTTGGTGCAGGGGACGAGTTACTTGGCTATCTGTCGTTGCTTACAGGGGGATTTCAAGGTCACTGTGGTTTTAATCGCCTGAGGCACTGTGAGCTGGTGCAGCCTATTCCCAGGTTGTGAGTCATGGACCAGGATTGTTTCACTGTTACCAATTCAGACTTCCCTATGTTGCACTCTGAGTTATCAGCCTGTAATGGTTCTGATAGTATGGGCCTCTTTGCCCAGGCACAGATTCTGTGGGCTTTGTTTGTTGTCACGGAGGCTGACAGGGTCTGGCTCCACACCTAATATGTCTGGATTTTCCAGGATACAGCTATGGACCCGATTTCTGGTTTCTCTCTAGGCTTCTCGCCACAGGGCTGGACTCTGTGCCTGATTCCCTTCCTGTCTGCCCCGCCACGGGTCCTGTGGTTACCCCAAGCCCCGGATCCTCCGGCTGCCTGATTGGACCTCTTGTCTCAGCAGCTAAGCTGTGGGTGCACGGATCCCTGGCCCCTCCCACGCCTGTCTCTCTCCCCAGATGACCTGCCGTTGGTTCGCGGGGATTTGGCCCTTCCAGGCGTGCTCCCTCCCCAGCTGTGCCACCGTAAGTGCGCGGGATTCAGCCCCTCCCTCCCGCCTTTGTGTTCCCAGCTTCCCGTGCTCTCTTGGAACCTCCCGCCCTCCGCTTCACGAGCGGCTGAGGACCACCCACTGAGCCCCCTGTTTGTTCCTTGCTAAGCCTTCCACTATCTCGCAAAGTTTTTTAAGTGGGTATAAAGTTCAACCTGATGTGTGGGGAGCCCAATAGGCCAGCGATCTATGGCCAAGTGGACCCTGATTCTGCCTGCTGTAAGTTGGGATCGATCTTACCAGGCGCCTCTCCAAATGGGAGTTCCCGAATCCCGGGTTTAGTGGCTGTTAGAGATGGAGAGAGCCTTGCCCTGGGACTTTTAACAGTCCCTTGGGAGCTGTGAGTGTTCCCGGGGGCGTCCAGCCCCTCCGGTTTTTGCACAGTGCCCAATATCTCTGTGTTTTTTATGGCTCTTTTTTCCCCCGCGTTCAAAATGCGTCAGTGTAGGTCGCCGCCATGTTGGTCCGCTGACCCATCAAGGATATCTTAATTGAGTCTTATTTCATACATATAAAGCCTAGAAGGAACAAAGAAGAATATCCTAGATATCTGTGCTACAGGACACAGGTATCTTTGCAGTTATTTTCCTTCTTGTTGGGTGTGCCTCCAGAGGATTTGGCATGGATCTGATGAGGTAAGAGCATGTTCAAATATCATAAATGTCAAAATTGGGGCCTCATCCCCATCCTGAGAATGGAATAAGTGGAACAAGCTCTCTCCCTGCTTTGGCCCACCTCAGGAGCACATAGACACAGCCCCCAGGAGATCACACGTGAGTTCAGTCATATAACCAGACATTGGGACCTTTCCCCATATAAATATGGCATCACCAGCATCTCAATCTCAACCAATAGACTGCATTCACCTCCCAAAAATCCCTCCCCACACTTAACGGTTCAAAAACCCTGACCCCTCTCAAAGTTTGGGAGGTTTAGCAGATTATGAGAAGACCACGGGAGAGCTAAGATCGTCGTGACATAAACTGCGATAAAGAATTGTTGTTTCACCAAATATCTTTCCTCAGAATTATCTTGATTTCATCTGAAGGAGCCACTGCCGTTGGAGAGAGCTCTCTCCAACCACACATGTGCTCCCCTGAATTCCCTACATTTTCTTCTGACCAGAGGACCGGTCCTTAATCTGGGTGACCCTGAGAGATCTTCGCCCCACCCCCCACCCCCCAGATATGCCTTCCTGACTCCAACAGCAGCTGGCGTGTTTTTGCCTTCCCTGGTGCCTGTGTATATCCCCACGACATTCCCCAGGGACCAGGCAGATCCACAGCTGCTACAAATGCGCTTTTCTCTTAAGGTCCTGCCTGGTGGCACTGCATATGCTCTCTCTATCGCGTCTCTGTGCCCAGTGGGACATCAGAAAGACATGCAGCCTGCCAATGTCCAACTGACCACAGACATGACACTTCACCACCACTCTTCACTTTTCCTGTTTTACGAACTGATGAATGAAATTTCATAATTAAGTGTATCAAGGATGGTGATGGAAAATTTTTCAAAATTTAGGATGAAAAAATTCTAGATTAATTTACTTATGGTGTTTTAGGGTTTAAAATGAATGATAAAGATTCCAAACCATACTCTGCCCTCACAGTTTATCCTTCTTTTTTAGTTGCTACTGCAAAAGGGTGCTTTTAGCACCACCAAGTAAAAATTCAGTATACTCCTGCGATATTAAATTAGTGAGAGTCTTAGGTGACAAGTTCCCACTTGACTTACTTTGTAAATAATGAAACATATTGTTAAAACGCCCTTTTAGATTGGACATCCCACTCAGATATATCATGGACTTCATTTATTTTAGGAATATATTTTTCATACAAAAGGTAAGCCTACTCTTAAAGAGTTCTTTTCTCATTGGAGTAATTCATTTCATGAATTAGAAAGCATTTGCAGGGTGAATGAAATATTTTATTAATGATCCTACTTTTAGAACAAATACAAGTAATTTAGCAAAGTGATTTGACCACTTACAAGGCAAGAGTAACTAAGAATAAAGAGACAACTGAGAAACTGTTTGCACTGCAAAAAGCTAGGGTTCTTCAAAAGCAGAAAAATACAATCCCCAGAAATATACCAAAAAAAACCCTCCACAGAAAAACATAATAGCTTCACTGTGATTGATCTTCTTTGATTAATGATAAAATTTCTCTGTAAATTTGATCAACAGTATCTATACCTAAAACAAAATCAGCGTGATTGTAGTCAGGAATCCTCTTATGGTAACGGAGGTTCGCGAGGCTGGCTTCTAAAAATGAAACATCCGTTGGGTCTGCCAGAATATCCTGTCCACCACTCCACATGATAGTTGGAACCTTCATGTCCTCCAACTTGTAAAATGGAGGTGTAGTCTGAAGGAAAATGAGGAAGGATAACACTTAGAACTGGAAAATGTTATCAGTGAAATGATGGTGATTGCTTATTTAAACTATAAGCCTATTTATGAAATTTCAGCTTGGTTATTTAGGAACGCATTATTGATCATGCCTTGAATCAGATGAACTAAATGGTTTTTCAAAACCAGAAGTTCTCCAAATTCTAGGATTTGTAGGATTTTTAAAAATATGAGATTATGGGATCAATAATGTCTGCTAAATCACAGAGGTTGTGAGGTTCAAATGACATGGTATTTGGGGATGTACTCAGTACAGTATTACACCAGAGAACTAGTTACTGTGTCATTGTGAACACATCCTAAGGTCTCTCTGTAACATCTTCCTAAAAAATATAAATGAGCTTCACGATCTTTTGAAAATAAGTATTTGGTTATATCTTTCCTATCTCACAGGGAAGGGTCATTAGATTTAAATAAATGAAACTTACTTGATTGTAATGTTGCATATTTAGAGATGTGCTTCCCCAGTCATAAGCTTGAAATGTACCTTTATGAATGCTCTTAAATAAGACAAAACACACAATTAAATAAAAGTAAATAGAATAAGGAATTGCTATATTCTCTTTGTCTCTTTCACAACATAACTGTTGGGTGAAAATTAAATGTGTAGACATATTTATGGGTAAATATTTATGCCACAATGCCAGATGCTACTAGGTTAGTATCTAAAGAACATTTTCCAAGAGATTATATTTCAAACAAATATAAACAAAATATCCAAATTATTACATTATGGAAAGAAAATGTTGCACACATAGTATTTTTTTTAGTTTTTATTTTGTCAAGTAAGAAATTATCTAAAAATGATGTAAAATAACTACCATTATAATTTCGTGATAAACAAATATTTGTCCTTATTTTAAAGGCAAATTTTAATAAAATTTAATCATGGCAAATAAAGTCAGCTTATAAATAATTGTAAACAAAATGTTTTGAATTATTAGAATCCAAGTAAAGATTCTTACATGAAAAATAATATGTATATGATATTCATTTTCTAATGATATAAAGACTACATTGGTGGCTTTGACATTAAACTATTTGGAACTCATGAAATTAGAATTGCATTAAACACTGATGTGTGGCTAAAATTTTCATTCACTAGACTTTTGTTTGTATAAAAATTTCTCATTTATCTAAGAGAGAGGGTTTAAAAGATAACAACACAGATTTGTGTTGAAAAAATTGTTAATGTGTGTTTGCTTGTTTTATTGGCTATCAGTCAACGAGTAAAAAGCCTCTTGCCATTGAAGACAAGTAAAATCCAAGAATTTTTCTTCCCTATTAAATTTAAGTGGTAAATAAATAAAATGGAGGATAAAATAATTCTCTAATTTGTTTGGTGTCCTTAGTTAGTAATCAGCTTATGCACATGACAAACAAAACCAATAAGTTGAGGTGATTTTATCCTTAATATCTTGGCAATTACACGTGCTAACGTTTTTTCTGTTTGTTTGTTTGCTTTTGAAATAGCAAGGACAAACATTTCACCACTGGTCAAACATATAATGGACTCCCTGAAAATCACATCTTTCACCATTCTCATTCTACATAGAATAGTTGATATGACCTCTCACTTTTTAAATAGATGAACTAAATAATGAGATAATTCAGTTCATGCATAATTATGTTCCTCCAAAGTATCTATTGCACTGGAGAATTTATTACTGAATATTTAAAAGTGATGTAATGCATCGTCCAACAAAGCACACTGTTCTTAGTAAGGAAGGCATATTTCAAAAGGGCAAAGCACAAAGGAAAGGAAGCCAGGGAGCCGTACCTGGGAGTAGTGCAGCATACTTTGAACTGATGATCCTGCTGGAAACTGACCCAAGTACACATCCATCCGGCTCTACGAGGAAGGAAACATGATGTGTATTTCTCAACAAGTAGATTTTTGCCAGATACAGAGAGCTTTCAAGACAGTAGAACATTTATTTCTATGGTTTAACCCTTTTTCAGTCCCTAAGAAAAGAGTGGCATTTCACCGAGCGTGGAATCTGAATATTTAGGCACATGAAAGTAGTTGGCAAAATTGTGGGTTTTCCAAAGAAGTTTTCAAATGTGTGATGAGTGATTAGATTATTTATTAAAATGAAAGTGGAAGATAAAGATTTAAAATTCACAAATGTGATATTCAGAAAAATTTATGAATTCTATGAAATTGTGTCTATTTACTTTATAATTATATATGAAATACATGTTGACTTATATGAATCAGGTTACAGAAGTTATGATATTAATACACTGGGCTGACAAATTGCCTAGGTTTCAATATTTACCTTTGAAGAAAATAATTCATGATTATTAAACCATCATCATACACAAAAAATAACTTGAAATAAAAATCATACCTCAAAAATCATACCTCATTTAAATTTTTTGGATTATATCCAAATATTAATGAAAGTAAATTATTACAAACGGTTCCAACTTTCTGATACTGGCAGATAAACTGACGAATACGGGTAGCTTGTGTGGTGGATAAAAAGTCTTTTTCTCCAAACAGTGCCTGAAAAGAACATAATTGAAGAACAGCTATTATGTGGAGAATGTTTTTTTCCAAAGAATAAGCAAGAACAGAAGGATATGGATTTCTTAAAATTATTGTTGAATCATGTCATGATTTAGTTTACTATGATTCATTTTATGGAAATTGAGAAAAGTTTTTCCAATAAAATTCTTTGTAATAAAAACATTCTAAAAAATTCAATCAGAAAACAGTATTTTTCAGTGGAATGAATTTCCAAGTTGATGAAATTTTTCTATATATTTGGTAGTGGTTACATGAATTTATAAATCTGTCAATAAATATGAAAATGATAATGGTAATGGACATATTCACATATGTATGCATAAATTCATTTTATTACTAAATGAAAGTTTCTAAAATTAAATATGGAAAAGCAAGATTAACACTTAAGTTAGGTAATCGAAATAAATACTCATGGTACATAACATTTGTGTGTTGAGATGAGTGATTTTGTATGCAAAATTAAATTATTAAGGAAATAGCCATCATGAGCATATCTATCTGGTTTGTATGTAAAAATGTTGACATAAATATTAACATTTATGAAATTGAAATAGAGCTGCATATGAGTGACAGGAAACATTTGTACATGGATAGAAATGTTAGAGAAACCAAATTCTCCTAAAAAGTATAATAAAAATTTTCTAAATTTGTCGAGTGTGAGACTTCTACCCCATATCCATTCTTTGGGAACTTTAATGAGAACTGGTTAAAACTGTCAGAATCAAGTTATGATAGCATTAGAATTTTCTGAAAGCATGAAATACTTTATTGTGTTTCTTTTTTTTTAAAGTTTAGATTCATTCATTTTACTTTGTGTGTGCATGTACACACACTTTGGGCTGCATGTACATATGCATCACAAACATGCTTGGTGCCCATGTGGATGCTGGAATCACCATGTGGATAATGGGAATCACCATGAGGATGCTGGGATGGTATCCAGCAAGAGCAACAAGCACTCTTAACCACTGAGCCACCTCTGCAGCCCCATTGTGTGTTTCATTATGGAAATCACTGAGTCTTACTGAGTGAGAGTGATGCACTCTGGGACCTAATTAGATTCTTATTTTCTTCTCTCTCTCTCTCCAACTTTCTTAGTAGTTTGACAAATAAAGCCTGACAGTCAATTCTTCTCTGTAAACAGCTAGGGTGGAATGAATTGGGTGAAGACTCCTCAAAATTACCCAGTATTCAATGATTTGTCAGTACAATCCCTCCAAAAACAAGATTAGAAGGAATATACCTCAGTGTTTGTCATAAACCCACAGCAACAATCATACTAAATGGGAAGGAACTCTCACATTTCCTATAAAATGATGCCTAGTATCTCCCTTTTAATTCCATATAGTTCTTGAAGTCTTAAAGCAATAAGAGAAAGAAACAAAGGTCAAATTGTACACAATTGCAGATAGTACAACCTTGTATATGAGAGATGCTAATACTCCACCAGATCACCCTCATCACTGATAAACAGCTTCAGAAAAAGAGCAGGACACAAAATCTACATATACAGTCAGCAGCCTTCCTATATGCCAATAATGAACATACTGAGAAGATAATCAGGATAAAAAAAATCCCATTCACACTAGTTCCAAAACATTTAAGAACTTAGGAATAGATCTAACCGAAGAAGTAAAGAAAAACTTATACAATGAAAGACTAATATCTAGCCCTAATGAAAACTCAAGAAATGAAATGCCTACAAAAGCCTTAATAAATAAATAAATGAGCTACCAAAATGAATAGATAATTCTCAAAATATGAATACTAGATAGTCAATAGCTGTTTAAGAAATATTCAACACCTCTACTCAGCTGCCAAATGTAAATTAAAAGTAGGTTAAGATTCCACCTGAAGAAAGAAATTCACTCTCTCAAGCAGTCCCCTGACTTCCACATGTGGTCTGAAGCAAATCATGCACACACATTATACACACACACACACACACACACACACACACACACACACACTGTTCTAGTTTGTTTTCTATTGCTGTGATAAAGATCATGATCACAAACAACTTTGATAGGAAAAATGTTATTACTGTTCCTTTACATACAAATTTTTTTCAGTGGTTTTTCTTACCTTCTTTTACAAATTCCCTAAAGCTTTTTTTTTTTTGGTCACATTTATACAAGAGACATATAATTAAAACAATGACTTCAATAACAGAAGGTGGTTCTCAGAGTAAGTGCAGCAAGATAATGGCAAGTACAAAAGAATGGATAAAACATATCCATTCCATTGAGAACAGAGTGAGAAAATTTAAAGGTGACAATGATGATGAACTTGAAAAAATACTGATTATACATTTGCATATGACAGATAAACATTGATAAAAGTTCCAAGAGTCAGGATGAGCTGATGGGTAAAAATAAAACATGGTTGACAGCTCAGCACCTTGCAAAATGCATCACCTGCTGCGGAGAGGGCTGCATTGTGGCCAGTGAGGAAAACCAGAGGGAATCTGCATTAGCATCTCTCCTCTCTGACCTAACTACACTTCTTCACTTTGAAAATTATGTTCCTGCTACTTCAGGTAATACAGTCAAGAGAACCAGACCTTGAACATTGTTGGAGGGATGTATGCGAACAGTCGAAGAGCACTTGTTGTGTATCTAAGAGTAGCAACTGGAGCCAATGAAAAGTTGATTTTGATTTTTTCAGCTAGTTGTGGATTGGATGAAAATGCTCCAAAAGCTGAAAAGAAAAAAGAAAGAAAGAAAAACAAGGACAATAAAGTAAGAGACCAGTGTTCTGTCCTGCTTGGAATTTTTTTTTTTTTTTTTTTTTTTTTTGTCATTTGGCAAGTTGGTAATTGAGATTCTAAGTCTGGTTTTTGTGTTGTGTTTCAAACTGGCTTCTCGGGATTCACTTTGCACTTCACCAAGTGATTTATTCTTGATTAGTAGTTCTGTAGATTCTATTCCATTTTTCTCTTGTTTTTCTATCAGGGTGGATGACTTTGCCCCCATGGCTTGAGGTTCCATGACACCTATTGTTTGGTTTGTTTGCAAAAAAAAGTTTTTTTTTTTTTCTGGAAAAACAATAAACCTTTCTTCTCTTCCACTACTAGTTATATTATCTAAGAATTTTCTTCTTTGAGCTGCTCCATCTGGTATTTATTTCTTACAATTTCAACATGATTTGCCTGTGCTGAAGACTTACATGTACTTCCACATGCTTCTCACATTTGACTCCTCTGTGAGAGTCAAGGACCTAAAAAGTTTCCCACACAATTGTATCTGTGTAAAATTCTCTTCCCATCAAAATATCCTCAAAGTTTGGAGAGGGCATCTCCTTCCATGTCACTTTGTTTATGTGCTCTTTTTGACATCCTGGGACCCTTCCTTCAAAGACCCCTCACATCCGTGAATACATATGCATATAAGATTATATTTTATGACTACTAATATCCCTGACATGTCTTCAGATTTTACTAGGAATTAACTAGTTTTGTGTCTCCATAAAATATCATGACCCAGAACTGCTTTCTGTTATGATGAAAGAATCAGCAGCCCTGCACCTCTCTATATTCTCCTTTCTAGTTTACGTGTTTGTCAAATAAACCACCTCTTAACTTCATTCCATTTCTGTGGTAGCTCTCCACATACCATGGACTTTTCCTCATCTTGTGGTATGTTGTACAATGTTTGGAGACAGATTTGCTTTTCAAAAAGTCATGAATTGAGAGTGTAAGTTGTGTTCCTGGCACCAGGTCTATCATTAAGTTTCTGACAATATGTTCTACACAAAGGCAGCTCTATAGCAAAGACTATGTGGCTCAAATTATCTGAAAGTCTGTGCTGAAGGGACAAACCTGTCTTATTTAATTGTGATCTTTTCAAAAATGGGATTTTATTACTAAATCATATACATTGTAAATTGTGTCCAGCCAGCATATTTCAAAAAGATCAACATTATATGCTTAGACAAATGAGAATAAGTTAATTTCAATGTTTTCCTAAGCAGCCAGAAAGATTGAAGAAGGACTGTACTCTTATATTTCTGATATGAAGATTAACATGTTCCATATCATTCCAGGCTATATCACACAAAACCTGGCAAAGCTTCTCTGTGTCAGGAGAACTTACCTACTCCAAGATTCCATATTAAAAGACTTTAACCAAATGTTCTCCATGTACTTTTGATTAGGAAAGCAGTACAAGGGCATGTAAACAAATATGCAAATTCACCCCTTCAAATTCTAGCTGCAGAAAATTTGAAGTGTAAGTGTACACATACTTTAAATATCTTATATATTACACATGTACTCTGTTTAACTACCTTTTAAGTTTGGAGTGTTGATGTCAATACCTGACCCTTAAGAAGAAAATTACCTAGTTACCCTTGATGCTTGCTATTATTTGTAAACCGTTTAGCCTGACAGAATAACCCACACCCATAATCTCATCAATTAAAAAACCAAGTCATTAGGAATTAGAGTTTCTGTGCAGCCTGTCTACATAGTAAGATCCTGTGTCAAACAATAGCAACGGCCAAATTCTGTGACTATTGCCAAAATAAAACAATTGTGTATTACTGGGGTTTCTTAACTAAAAAAATTGAACAGTCTGTTTTAAAATATAGAGACATGTATGGTTTCTAACAACTAAATTATTATTATTATTATTATTAACATTTATTTATTACTTCAAGTTACATCTCCATTACTACCCCCTCCTTCCACCCCCTCCTGGTCCCACCCTCCACCCTTTCCCCCTCTCCATAAAAGAATTTATTTTTCCCCCCAAACCACAATATGGTCAGATTGTAGTTAGCATACCGATAAGAGTGCCCTGGGAGTGGCCCACGTAGTATATTTGCTTTTGTCCTGTTTTCTGAATGATGAAATCAATGGTGGCTGGAAGATCATATTTTATCAGTTGGTCAAAACTGCATAAAAAAAAAACAGAGCAAACATAACATGCTTCTTTATGAATAATTAAAAGTTACAGTATGATTTAATTATGACCTTAGGAAGTTGCAGTGAGTGAATTTTGGGTAATAAGAGAATATTCATCAGATCCTACCTCCCTGTGAACACGAGTTTACTCAATGTCCTCAAAATACCTGGTATAGTTCTATGATTACGTAGATTGCATGGAGATGAGGAAAAATGCTGTAGGCAAAACCAGTTAAGTGATCTGCTAAATTTCAGAGCAGTTTATTGTTTTTTTTTTTGTTTTGGTCCTCAAGCCAAATTTCTGTGACATTACAAAATATAGTATTTCGATAATATAAATATGAAGAATATTCTATTTAAATATGTGCAGGACACAATAAAATTGCCACCAAAGTTCCTGGATATTCAAGGATTGATATAAAATAATTCAATCACATTTTCCACTAATTAATGGAAAAATTTGACAATATATATTTTCTTTTGTCCCCGATTCTTCCTAAAAATAAGATGATTTATGTTTTTCATTAGAGTAAAAATAAAGTTATGAGTAAAGAGATTACTCATATTGCTTGCATTCATAAAAGATTTATATAAAGATTTTTTAAGTAATGGGTAGATTGGCAAGGTGATAGATAGTTGAGTTGTATTGGTATAATCAAGAAATTACATATTTTACACTTATTTCCATTTTAGTTACTAAGTATCATTTATCAAAATAAAAACTATAAACAAATTATTGTACAAAAATTAAAAACTATTTGATAATTAAACATTTTAGGGAAATGTTATTCTAGTTCAGTAAATTTATGTTGGCATTAATGATCTTTAACACATTTGGGTGGTTCTATTGCTCAGTTAGTAAAATGCCTTCCATGCAAACATTTGATACCCAGAAGACAGGTAAAACTGAAACTTGGTATAGTGATAATGATGGGAAATACCTGCACTAGTGAAGTGGAGAGAGAAGACTCCTTGGAGCTTACTGGCCAAACAGTCCACTAAATTGGGACTTTCCAGGTTCAGTGAGAGATTCAAAACAAAACAAACAAACAAAAAAAAAACAGATGGAAATAGTTGATAACCTCTGATTTTCACATGCACGTGCACATACATGAATGAAAATAAAATAACATTTGCACAGCTCTTGGGAATAACACATGCCACACCTGTCTTTTCTTACCTGAATGCCCAGAATTCCTTAGAATTTGTGTCCATGTGCAAGTGCTCCCTGGCCCAGACATTTCCTCTACTGTTTCCCATCCATACATCATAACCACTGTCTGCCAGCAGGAAGCCCAGACTGTTGCTGGGAAGATTGGCAACCCAGTTACTAGCAGTTGATGTATATCCATGTTGCAAGTAAACTACTGGCCTTTGTGCTGAAACAAAAAATAGGAAGCATTGTTATTATTATTTATTGTTATTATTAACTTTATGTATATAGGTACTTTGCCTGCATGTATGTCTGTGAACCACATTTGTACCTGGCACACATGGAGGACAGAGGAGGGTATTTCCCCTAGAAATGGAGATATGAAAAGCTCTAATCTGTCATATAGATGCTGGGAACTGAATCTGGGCCTTCTGAAAAGTGGTTGGTGCTCTTAGTCAGTGACTGATCCATCTTCAAGTTCCTATTGCTATTACAATTACTACTGCTACTACTACACTACTGTTGTTGTTACAAGATTTAAGATAATGGGTACATTATGTAGATAATTTTAATTTGCTCATAAAACCTCATTACCTTCTGTTTTCCCTACTCTCACTCCTGGAAGATATTTTACAATGTAATTTTCAGATCATCATTGTATATCTGAAATCAATTGACTTGTAACCCAATGAGGAGAGCTAAGACTTCATTACACTTCATACCATGTGAGTAAACGCTATTCCATATTCTCCATGACAAAGGAATTGTGGCAGTTATAAGATTTCATGCCCTTCTCCTGCTCTACTCTGCTCTTATAGAAATTTACTTGCTGGGTATATTTTATTTCTAGAATTTCATAGTTATGTGTTCCCAACTAATGAAACTAAAGTTTCAATGAGAATATACGTAAGTAGAAATATTCTAGAACCAAGTTTAATATGCACATTATATTAAGGAAAAAAGAAACCCTTAAACTTGTGTAACATCTGTACAGTCTGAGGACTAAGATATAGAAGCAGAGTGGAAAACCTGCCTACTTCTCTCAGAAAAAGTAATTATAATTTCTCTTGTGGTAACTAAAACATCTGTATTAGTCACTTTTCTCTTGCTGTGATAGAACACCATGAGTATAATAATTTACAGAAAGAAGCATTTATCTGGGCTCATGGTTCCAGAGGAATAAGTCCATCATGATGTGGAGGCAGCACAGCAGGCAGCAGGTAGCAGGTATGGATATAAACACAAGAAACTAAAGCTCACATCTTCAAACACAAGCGTGAGCACAGAGAGTAAACTGGGAAAGACCTGAAACATTTCATCTCAAAGGCTACCCCACATTATACATGTCCTCCAGCAAAGCTGCACTTTCTAAACCTCCCCAAACAGCATCAGTAACTGAGGACCAAGGATTCAATACACGAGTCTATGGGGGACAGTCTTATTCAAAGCACCTCATCACCCTAGAGAATCAGTGTTCCTGGAGCCACTGGCCCCATAGATAAGGGACTTTGAGCTCTTCATTGCAGAAAGCTAAATTCTGAGGCAAATTACTTTAAACAGATGTGATTCAAAAACCTCTTCTCTACATAAGGGAGTCAGGGGTGTAGAAGGGATTTTTAGCATCACTAAATTCACAAGTAGCATTAGGATGCCCTAGCTAGACTGTATTTAACTCAATATATGTTCCTCTCCAGTCTTACCTGAATTACTGGAATCATTTTTCCCATGTGGAATTCGGTGAACTGGAAGGATGTAACCATCTTCAGTCACAATCTTATATTCTTCACTTGGATAACCCCAGAAGGAAATTATCTCACTCTAGAAAATGCAAAATACTGAGTTTCATGAGTTTGTTCAGTTGGCCATTGCTATTATTCTCAAAACAGACTTCCCTTTTGGTTTGGGGTGATATAATCTCTATAAGGAAAACATCCAGACCATAATAAATACAATTCCATAAGAATGAGCGACACTAATAGTGAGAAAGTAACTTTTGTCAATGACAATAATAACTTACAGTATTCATATAGGCTTCAGGATTCCTGGGGTTTTGCTTAAGGAAGCAAAATGTCTTTTCAAGAATAAGGAGGATGCATATTGTTTTCAGTAACCACAGCATCTTATACCTGCAGGGAAAGGGTAGTTACTGTGTTGTCGTAAATGGCAATGTGAGCTCCGGTTGCTGGATGCTCATGTGTCCATCTGCATCCCCACACACCAAAAGTTAGACCCATCACCTAATGACACTTAGCATACCCCCTTTCCTGTCGAAGAGAAGCCAGGATGAAATGAAAGATAATTGTCCCACTTCTCATACAATCCACAAACCTCTCTCTTACATTTCCATCAAAACTTGAATAAAATTAACCCAGTCTTTCTGGGAAAGCTCACAGAAAACTCTTTGGGAGTTGCCCTAACTTATCTGTTTGAGATTTAGTATTTCTAAATATTAGAAATATTGATAAAAGACTGTTAAGTACGCTAATACAGATCTTCTTACAGAGAAAGATAACAGAGAAAGGCTAGGAGGAAAGTTGGAAGGAAGATAGTCTGGAAAGGTGAGACAGAGATAGAGCAGAGTGAATAGTTACCACGACTAGAACTTGTGGAGAGACTCTGTCTTGTCCACAGGACACACTGGCAGCCTGGCCTTCTCAATAGCTGTGATCATCATCACATGGGTTCTACTAATGCTCTTAAATCATCTTTACAAATGTACACACGCTGTTAATAAATATTAAATATAGGTTCAAATTCCCTTGGCACTTCCTGGAGACTCTGATTACAGTGCCTGAATCTGGGCACTGTGTTAATAATCATACATTTTTCTATTCAAATTACTGTGGAAGAGAGCTATGCCCAGGTCATCACAAGCACACTGTGTTGGTTTCTGTTCCTTCTTTGCTTCCTTTAGGTTCCCAAATACCCAGACCCCAAACGAGTAGAAAAAATGGGAAAAAATGTATTTTCAGAAAAACTAATTTTAGCAATGTAATCAGGATTATAAATTTCAAATTAAGTCATGCTTTACCTAAAATAAGTATAAACTCCATATGTAACCATCTAAATTGTAAATAAAAAACAATGGAGTTTATAATTTCAGAACCTCATACTCACTGTCACCAAATATAACTTCTTCAGGCTCTCTGAAGTATAGCTGAAACTTGAATTCTCTGTCCACTCCATATAAACATTCATGTGACTGTGTACTTTGGATGCCCTTTCCTAAAATGTAGTATATGCACTTGCAGTGAATTTTGTCATTTGCCATTTAGAAGTCAAACACTGTATAAGCTCTCAAGATGGACATTGTTCCAAAACCTCTACCATGCTCCACTGACCTCGAGATTTGTCACCTTTTAAAATCCTTCTTTCTTCATCCTCATCCTCCTGTTAGTCCACTTTTCCCTGGACAACTGTATTTCCACTTTCATGCCACAGATGTATATACAGTTTTACATAACTATATGAAATCTAGGAACCACAGATGCAATAAAACACTGGAATAATAAAAATGGGGTTATATAGTGAAGTATATGTACGGTCACATTATGTTTGTTACACAGAAGCAGATAGATGAGGAGTGGGGTCTAATTATTACACCTTTGTATCTGCCCCCCCAGTGTCTTCCTTCAGTGAGACTGTACCCAGGGAGTGTTTTACAACCTTCTAAAAGCAGCACCATCAACTGGAGACTTGGCGCTCTTTCTGCTCAAAAGACATTAACATTTCAAAAGAAAATCCTGGGCCGTAGAGTCTTCCAATTGTATTTTAAAGGAACCCCTGAAGTTCTGTCTGCTTTCAGTCAAAGAAATTGCTACAGTGGATAAGGGATCATGGCCATAATTATGAAGATCTTCTTCGAGACATAGAAGAACCTCTCTACACAGCACAGATGTAATCATGTGACTGTCAGTCAGTGCCCCAAATGAGGGAAAATGGTAACACAAGAGTGTTCCTACGACTATCTGTCGGAAATAGCAGTCCTATATCATCCAAGAATTGCATGATTAATTCCAGGACAACACAAATAAAGAGACTCAAAACTTGTCTCCAATCTTGAACTTAATTACTATATAAGCACAAACTCACTATATTTCTGAGTGGCATTCAATATCTTTTTTAAAAATCTATTTTTAAAGTAAAAAAAATAGAAAAGGGGTTCATTGTTCCATGAATAGACTTTTCAACAATGTAGATTTTGCACCATTTTCTTTTGGTTACTATGACACAAAACCAAAATGCAGAGAAATGTTTAGGAGGAATTTGTTCTTGTTTTAACAATTACCAAATGAGTAATGAAAGCCCTTGTCCATACTGCCATGTGTGGGAAGCATGCTAAAGGAAGAGAAAAGGGAGCTGTTACAGGAAGGGACTAGAAGTGGAAGGCACAGACAATTATGGAAGCATACACAAGGTCGAATTTAGATTACAGCACAACTTCAGTCAAGTCAGATGTGAAATGAAATGCTCTTGACTGCTTTAGTGCAAATGACTGTAGCTAAGGCATTGTGAGGGAGGACAATGCTGCCAGTCATAGAACATTTGTATGCCTTGTCACTTTAGCATAAAATTGTCATTGATTGAAATCTCTTGTAAAAATTGGTGTCCAAGTTAGTATTGTAGTAAACTTCAATATATCTAAATTTAATGTTTGTATATCATGGGCTGTCATGGCCATATCCAGTGTCCTCAGAGACACATATAGTCTTGCTACAGAATACTGAAAGTACAGGCATGCAGTATCCTGTGGGTTCCAGGGATCAGAGTCTAGCAAGTTTAACAAATGTTGAGTCATCTTGTAAGTTCTGCTTTCAGTTTTAATATTATGATTAATTTGGATTTGTTTCCTTAATGCTGCAATAAGATGTTGAACTAAGAGGGTCTACTTTCTAGGTCTGCATAGGGAATCGAATTGAGTTTCATGGGAACATAAAATAGTGCTTCCATCTTTGTTTTGATTAATCATGATTTCTTAGAAAACAAGAGAGGTAATCACTCCATTAATTCATTAGTTTAGGTAGAAGTCCTATCTATAATCTGCAGAGAATTCAGGGGATGTAGTGGCTCGAGAATGGTACCCATAGGTTCATAGATTTGAATGTTTAGTCACCAGGGAGTAGCATGTTTAAAAGGATCATGTGCTGTGGCCTTGTTGGAAGAAATGTGTCACTGGGGGTGGTCATTGAGGTAGCAAAAGACAGAGTCTTTCTTTTGCTGCCACTTGCAGATCAAGATGTAGAACTCTCAGCTCCTTCTCCAGCATCATCCCAGCCTGAATGACACCATGCTCTCCAACTTGATGATAATGGACTAAACCTCTGAAACTGTAAGCAAGCCCCAACTGAATGCTTTCTTTTATAGGAGGAGTACCTGTGGTCATGGTGTCTCCTCAGCAATAGAAGACAGGCTAAGATAGGGGAAGACGAGGAAAATAATGCAATGAAACATCAAAGAGAAACTGATTAGGAGAATTACACATGTTCTATTGTGAAGACTGTGCATTTTATTTAAAAAATGGGATTTTAGTGTTTTAGGAATTTGTTTTTATGGATGTTTTTCCTTTTATCCATCCACAACCATGGAACAGAGAAACCTGTGTTTCTCAGCTATGTCCTAATGAAACTGTTCTAATAAAAGAAGAATCTCATGGCTACTCTGTTTTAATAAGTCTCAATGATATCTCTGATCTCATCTAAGATTATATACTAATCTATAACTGTTTTACTCTCTGATTACCCTTAGGAAGCAGTCATAGCAAAACTAGATAAAGGGTCCTTTTTCCTCCTTCCTGTGGTAGGATCACTGCTTGATCTTATAAATTATTAACATGGCTCAAGGACTCAAATTTTTCACGATCAACATCTAACTACATTCTTTGTTATATTGTATAATACCAGGATGAATTTCAAGGAAAGAATCCCATGTACTCAGTTAAAGTATTGATTTGGTATTTCTACTAAATGGCTCCCTTATGTCATGTTTGGCAACAATGTTTATTTAAATGAATACTTTAGGTTCCACCATAGAACTTTGAAACAAATTATGATTTTTTTCTTCCTTCCCCCTTTCTCTTATCTGAACACCCTCTCCATTTAATTTTTACAATGTCTCCTCAGACAGTGTCTTGTGGAACTGTCTGAATCCACAAACACAGTGGAGGACACTGTAGGGGTTAGATAAATTAAATATATAGGGGTTTCTGATACTGTCTCTTAATTCGGGGCATGAAGAGCATTATCAGCCTGAAGTCAGGAAAAACAGGAGACTTAATAGACTGAAAAACAAGGTTGAAGTCAGGAAAAACAGGAAAGACTAAATAGACTGAAAAACAAGGTTGAAGTCAGGAAAACAGGAAAGACTTAATGGACTTGAAGAAACAAAGTATCTGGCCTGACATTGTTTTCAGCTGCTAAGTGGGCAGAGCCCAAATTAAGCTGAAACAGAGTTCCTCCTATTTAAGGACAGTGCATGGAGCCCAGAAGAAGAAGAGGCCCCTGATGCTAGAGAGATCCAAGAGTCCTGCTGAAAAAAGTGCTGGCCATTGATGGCCAGCTCTCTCCCTGAAGCAGAAAGAAGCTGGTGAGCAAAGAAAGCCTGAGCAAGACACCAAAAGGCCAAGGACTGGACCCTGTGGCTCAGCTTTTGCCTGGAGGGGTTTGATCTGTCCGATCAGTGGCCTAGGGGGGGGTTAACTGTGCCTGGCTTTAAGGACTGAGGCAGAGCAGCTGAGTTCCTGATTCAAAAGAAGTAAGTTGGCCTTCAGACGGCTGGGGTCTCCCACAGAGAAGAAAACATGAAGCCTTATTTAAGGTGAGACTGCAATAACCAACTTACCCTGACGAACCTGCATCTGAGAGATCCAGAAAAAGGACTGCTAAGTGCGTTAAAGAATCTACAACAAAGACTGTGTTCCTGACGACTGAGGACCTGTCCCAGAGACTGTATCATTCCAAAAGGTTATGAAAGTAGTTGTTATAATTATCAATAGGTTTAGTGGATAGGTTAAAGAGGTTGTAGGAATTTATAGGATTAATAGTTAAGAAATTGTTGGTGTTTGTTATAAGTGAATTTAGTAATAAATAAATAAAGGTTAAATAATAATTTAAAAGTTTGGTTACAGGACACCGATGAATTCATCATAACAGCAAGTTGTTCTTTACTGAAGTATTTCCCCCAGTAGATTCCACATGGATATGGAGATTAGCACTTACATAGCACTACCACCCACCAAAGAGCTAACTCAATGCAGATTCTTGTACTATCTGGCTGAGATAGATAATTCTGCGTTCCTAATACCCCACAGGTGAAGCATGCTGCTCTTCTGAAAACCATACAGAGAGAAACCGGAGGAACAACTCTTTGTGAGCTTGAACAAAGTAGTCACATGCTGCTGACCATTGTGTAGTGGTCTCAGCAACCGAACCAGGTTTTAAGAAGTTTTCAGGTGGGGAGCGGATTTGGCATGACAGATAACACGACTAAAGAGAGGTTTCAGTGTTGTTGTAAAGTTTTACCTTTTTCAAAGCAGAATTTATACAGTAAAATCAGGAAGTGTGATCATAGTTACATAGCCAAAAGCATAAACATATGTTGTTAAGAAATACCTGTTGATCTTGGAAGGAACATTGAGCTTCTTGGTGGCCCGATTGACTGTGGTCAACGAACCGGACAGTTTCTAACTATTGTGTTTTATTTTGAAACAGACCAGTATTTTAATGTCTTTTTTTAAAATCTCTTTTTACTTTTTTAATTGTTTTTCATAACCATGAACGCTTATTTGTTTTTTCTTTTACACTAGCAAGTATTGAAATGTTTTTTGATAGCTTTAACAATATTTCCTAAGTCTTTTCATGAA
>CAJQZJ010009141.1:365324-383005 GCA_907164525.1 Lophiomys imhausi
CTTCAGGGCCTGGAAAAGCCCAGAAGAACCCCCCAGCCGTACAACACACATGTTTGTCACACAGCGGTCGTAGCCTGCACTGCTGGCGAGGCGGGTGTGACAGTCACATGGGCTTGCTGGCAACACAGGGTTTCCTGTTGCACAGAATATAGAAGTCTTTGTGTTTGTAGCAATTTCTAAGATGGAGTTTTTTGTAGTTTAAAAAAAAAGTCAAGGCAATCAGACAAGTTGGGATTTGTTTTCTCTTACTGCAAAGAAAATCCCCTATCTATGAAGGTAAAGAATACACTGTGAGGTGCCTGTAATTTCAGTCACATGCTTCATGGGAACAATACTGATGAGTATTCACTCATGGCCATTTCTAAGTGCTAGAATAAATATTTGTTCAGACAGATGATTGTTACCTGACTATGGGGTCACAAGCAAGGGTTGGCCACACAGCCTTCATTTACCAATGAGCCTGTTACTTCCAACTACACAAGTAAAAGCGTAGAAGTAGTGTTTCTCAGGTCAGGGTTGCCTGGACTCCTTTCTATCTGTCCTGAGGGTAATGGTCTACAACCTCAAAAATGTTGTTCAGGTTCCTTTGTTAGAGCTATACTTGTGCAGAATGTTAACAGACAGCAATTATTCAAGAGGTGTTACAAAAACCGTAACTATCAAGAAAGACTACTTTTGCAGAATGGTAACAGACAGTAGTTATAAAGCTGAAGAAAACACTCATTTAATAATTATGGGTAGATTCTGCTTGGGCTGCCCAGTGTTCAGCCTGGTTAATTTTATTTTCTGAAGACTATCTTCACAACAACACCAGGAATTCTCAGGCATAGCACCTGGAGAGGGGTCGTATCAGTAATGATTCATTAAAACTAACCACATAACATAAAGAATCACAGTGCTGTTAAATCTGTCATTTAAGGGTAAAATTCAAACAAATAAATAAATCTCAAATATATTATTATTTTTTTACTGGATTAGTGGAAGTGTAGGCCAGGCCTGTGCAGATAGAATGGAAGATATTGTGAGCTCTATTTTAAGAACAAAACCTACCAAGACCTAAGTTATAGTTTGCATCCCCTCATGGTGACTGGCCGTTCTATCTGCTATGTTTGTAGGAAGGGACTTCTGTTTGTGTCTGTGATTTCAACACAATGAGGGCAAACCTATCATTCTCTCATTATATGGTATTTGTTTCTTTTCCATTGGTTATATTAGACATGGGGAACATAGATGTCAGGGTGCTCTCTGGCTGTCTCCAAGAGTCCTTCTTTTCTGTAGTGACATGACATTCTTTAAAAAAAAATTGCATCCTCCACCACCAAACACTATCTCTTGGTGGAGGATGTGACTTATAGCCAACTCCTTTCCCAAATAAAAAATGAACAATTATCCAACTATGAATGACTAACGACACCATATTTAAAGCTATGGCACACTATTCTATTTCATGTTGTGCTTCCACAGTAAAAGTTCACTACATATTTAACACATTACATATGCTAACTTTAGTTCATCATTTTTAATAACCAGTCTTGTTAGATTACACTATCCAATATTCCATTGCACGGGCCACAAATGTTAGTTTTGACTTGTATAAACTTCAATGTCTCCATGAAATGTAGCCTTGTATCAAAGTTTATTTCCACACTTCTTTAGATACTGTATTGTGTGACAGTAGTGTGTAATTGGACCTCCACCAATGCAGAATTTATAACAAAATATAATAGACAAACCCAAATGTCATGTGATTGGTAACATTATTCTATATTATCTAAAGAAGCCAAGAGAATTTCATTTCATATTACTGGAGTCTACCTAAGGCATGGGGAACTTTTGGAAATCTTCTCTATTAGCTATACTTTCTATTTTCCTTGTGTAAGGTTCCATTTTGGAATTTCTCTGATATTTATTTCCATGAATATGTATTCCACAGTTAAGATCATTGGCAGGGATATTTATTCCTCATTTAGGAACTGTTTGAACAGCTACATATTATCCTGTGTATGTTTACATGTATACTAATCCTTGGTTCCAAAAGACTCTTAATAAATGTTCATAGCCTTAGAGACTGTTCTTGTTGCCGTGTATTTATTTACTATTTTTTCTATGAGGAGAGCCTCTTTTGAAACACAAATGTCCTCAGTGATGTAAAATTTTCTCCGTGTACATGTTTGTTGTTTCAAGGTTGCATTTTATGGAAATCTGAAAAACATTAAAGTTATAGAATTTGAAGAAAATTCCCAGTGTGCTTTTTTCTGCCTATGATTGACTTTAAGAACTTTTAGCATTTTAATTTATGTTATTCTAGAAATAAACATGATCTTTCTGGATCACTGGATGTGACACCTAAGTTAGTCTCCTTACCGTTTCCTAAGACTCCATTTTCTTTGTTCTGGAGCACTGGTGACTGCCACATGCTAGGCCTGGGCTTGTGGAGGGGGAACACCCAGTGTTGCTCTAGAGAGACTGGCAGTTTATCTTAAGTGAGACAGTTGTTTAACAGTATTTTTCTACATCAAAATAGTAAAAGACATCTTAGGACATCCCTTGGAATATAAGTGACTTGTTGCGTGAATCTTCATCTTTGAAAGAATAAATAAAATTTTCTAGATAGAGAAATAAGGAAACCCATAGCAAAAAAAAAAAAAAAAAAAAAAAAAAAAAAGGTTTTTTTTGGAGGGAACATGTTTTTACTCTCTGAAAGGGATAAGGGCACTGATGTCATTGGCACCAAGCCTTGGCCTGTGACAGAGGTTCTTTGCTCAGAACACCCTAATCAAAGAGACACGTCATCGCTGATTTCTGTGCCTCTTGTCTTCTGACGCTTCAACAGAGTTAGTGGCAGCTGCAGATTTGAGAGTACAGGTTTGTCCTTGGCAGCTTAATTTCCATCTACTAAACAGCAATGAGCCAGGACTCTAGCCTTATAGCAGGTGCCACAGATTAAGAAGGACTTTGTTATTTTCTATTTTCACACAATGAGTCTGTTATAATTTGAATGTGAAATGTCTGCATTCTGTTTGAACATTTTGCCCCTTCTCCTGTGGCACTATATGAAGAGGTTCTGGAGTGCTGGCTTCTTTACCACTTTAAAGAGTCCTCAATAATGAGGAGGACTAAAGTGTCATGCAATAGTCAGTTTTATTCAGAGCATCAGACAATTTATACTCTCAGGGTTAAGAGGAGTCACATGACTAAAATATATAATCCAAGGGCAAGCCACACATGTAAGACAAGCTGCATGTGGCAAAAACATATTTTTCCATAGAAGCATATAAACATTTAACAGTAGCCTGTTTTAATGATTAATATATTGCAAACTCATTTCTATCTGCTATACCTGGGAGGGGGCACAAAAGCATAATCCAAGAACATTCTGTGTTTATGAAGAAACAGAGGTCACAAGACTTTTGTGTTGGTTTCGAGGAGTTTTCTCACAACGTGCTCAGAATTTTCCTCATTGGACTCCATTCTTAGACCGTGTACTGACAGTAGGGTGTGCATGGACATCAGGTGTCAAATAGGTTGTGGGCTTTAAAAGTTATGCCCTGACCATCTTGCTTCCAATTTCATGCTTGCCAAGGTGTTAACATACCAGTTAATGTCATACTTGTGTGTTTGGATCTGTGGGGGTAGAAGGCAAACTTCTATTACATAAGGCAGTTGCTGGATTTTGCAGTGAAGTTTCATACTTTTCCAATGAGAAATCGAATATGTAAGTGAACAATTCAAAGCAGGATGTGGTTCCTAAGCATCTCATTTTCATTGTGATTTATTAGTAGCAAAAACCTGCCTTCTGTCCATGCTCATTTGGAGTTTTCTATTTTCTAAATGTCATTAAGCATTGATGTAATTTGTGGAAGATAATAAATATAAATGAATAAATAAATAATAAAAATAAATATATTTGTTTCTATTAAAAGAATGCATATAACTCTCTGGGTTTTTTATTTTGTTTTGTTTTTTCAAGCAATTATATACACAAGTTTGTCAAAAGCTTAGTTTTTTTAAAATATAGAATTATGGTTGCAAATTTGAAGAAAACAGCTGTACTTTTATATTTTCATGAGTATAATATCCAACAGAAACAAATCAGGAGAGGAAGATTTATTTGTTTTATTACTTCAGGGGGCTTCAGCTCAGCATCATGGGAAATGCATGCTAGTTCATCACAACAGAAGCCTGTGGTGACAGGCAAAGGCATAGCCAAGAAAGTCAGTGACTCTCATCCCACTAGCCCTAGGCCAGACTAGGCAGCAAAGAGCCAGTCCTACTGAGTTTGTAAAAGTTGAATAAAATATGCAGAGGTCTTATGGGAATAGTCCAGATTGAGACCGCTAGTTAATTATCACAAACAGATAAAATCTTTTTTCTTTTCTTTTTTTTTATTTTGTGAATTTTACATCATGCACTCTGTTCCCTCTCAACTCTCACCACCCCTCAGTCCCACCCTCCATCCTTGCAACCTCTCCCACATTAAAAACAACAACAACAACAACAAAAAAAAAACTCATGTGGAAGCTGTAGTGTCTCGGTGTGTTCCACAATATTCCATCTGTCCACATGCTTTTGCTTGCAAATGTTCATTATAATGACTCCTTGGACTGATATGAGTTCTCTGACTTTTGCTAGAACCTCACTGGGACTCCTCTCAGATATGCCGTTATTGTCCTGTGTCATGGAGAGCCTATAGTTTTGGGTCTGTGCAACTGGCCTCTTCATGTACTCCAGCAGCTCATCTTTGGGGTGCATGTTGGAGTGGACCAACTCAAAGCTCTGTTTCTGGGCCTGCAACCCTCACTTGCAGAGCCTTCACTCCCTAGTGCTGCAGCAGGGAAGGGCTTGGACAGCTCTCCTGCTTTCATAACACCCTGGTCATGAAAAGGGTTAACTGTCCTGCTTGCTACCTGTGGCAAGGGCAAGAGAGTAAAGGTGATCTCTTTCTGGTCAACACTACAAAGGAGACAGAAGGCAGAGCTGGCTCTTCCACAATCTGCAGATCCAGGGCTGGTGGAGAAAGATCTTGTACATGGTTTTCAGAGGCTGATTACAGTGCTCAAGATCTGGTTTCAGATCTCTTTCTGAAAGTGCCCTTTCTGAGGCACTCTCTGATTGGATAATAAAAGCCACTGATGGCCAATAGGCTTGGCAGAAAGCATATGGGAAGGTGGAACTTCCTGGGAGGAACTAAGGAATCCTGGGAAGATACAGAGCAAGCCCTTTTCCACCAGGAGGCTTGTAAGCAGGACATCTAGGTGTGAGGTCTGTGAGCTTTGATGGTACAGCAAGCCAAATGGTGGATTGAGAATAGTTGGTCAGGTTAATTTATATGAGCTAGTTGAGAGCCAGTTATGGTCTAAGTGTTGAAACATTAAAAGGTCTTGGAATATTTATTATACAGGGTCCTCTGGCCACCCTGAATCTTAGGCCTCCAGCTAAGGCAAGCCAGACCTGCCAGGCTTACAGCCTTGCTGGCTACCCAGGTCTGCAGGCTTCCCACCAGGGCCTGCTGTCCACTCTACAGGCCTAATATAACAGTTTATATTTATTAATAAATGTATTTTTTAACAAGTTTTGGTTTCACAGGACTGTACTGTGCTGCCCATATCTTTGTCTGCTATATATCCCATCAATGGATATCCACATGATTGTTTTTGTACCAATGTCATATACTGTTTTTATTACTATGGCTCTGTAATACAACCATACATCAAGATTTCTGCCTCCATTTCTATCTATCTATCTATCTATCTATCTATCTATCTATCTATCTATCATCTATCCATCCATCCATCTACCTACTTACCTATCCATCTGTCATCTATCTATTATTAGTTTGTGTTTTTGCTTCTTATGAGTGTACCACACACTTGAATTGTCTTCAGAGACCAGAAAAGGAAATCAGATCTCCTAGAACTGGGAACTGAATCTGTGTCTTCTGCAAGATCATTAAATGCTCTTAACCACAGATTCACGTCTCTGAGCTCAGATTTATAACTTTATATTCATTTACTGATTTTTGTTCAGTATTTATTTGTCTATCAGGATTCTTTCTGTTCCTATATGAACTTTAAGATATTTTCCTCATTTCTGTTGAGAACAGCATGTTAGTTTAGACTGGGACTATGCTCACTCTGTAAATTGCTTTTGCTGGAATGTTTATTTTCACAATATTAGCTCCTCAATCTATGAGCATAGGATGTCCTTCTGTGTTCTAGTGCCTTCATTGATTTCTTTATTTAGAGTTTTAAAGGTTTCTTTTAGAGATCCTTCACTTCTCTGGCTAGGTTTACTGCAAGGTATTTTCTGAAGTTATTGTGAATGAGTTTGAATTCCTTATTCCTCTCTCAACATGTTTGTTATTTGTACACAGAAAGAGTGCTGATAGTTTTGCCTTACTTTTATATCCTAATACTTCGATGGCAGCATTTATTGGTTCTAGTTCTATGGTACAGTCTTGGACTCTCTTAAGTATAGAATCATGTCTGCTGTGAACAAGAGTAATTTTACTACTTTTCCCATTTGTATCCCTTTTATTTCCTTCTTTTGTGATATTGCTTCAGCTAAGACAATGAGAACTGTTAAATGGAGTTGAGAAAGTGTACAACCTTTTCTTTTTCCTCATTTTAATTTACTGCTTCAATCTCTTTGCTTGTTTCTGGTCTGTTTAAACAATTTGTGTAATTAGTAATGTAAATCATTAAAAGTTGGTAGGTCAGACAATGAAGAAAGGTTTTCAGCTTTCATGGAATTTACTTTTTTTTTTTTAAAGTATGTCCTTATGATTTTTCTGAATTTCTTTAAAATATACTATTTTATCTCCTATTTGATTTTATTAATTCAGGTCTTTTTTTCTTTTGTTTAATTTTACCTAGGATTTCTCTAACTTATTTATTTTTAAAAGAACCAATTCTTTATTTCATTGATTTTGGTATTGGTTTTGATATTGTTTTCACTTCTTCAACTTCTGCCCCTGTTTTAATTATTTATGTATGTCCACTACTTTTGGATTCTTCTTTCTCCAAATTCTTTTAACACTTTTTAAAATTAATTTATTTTTTAAAGTTAGATATCGATCAAAGTCCCCCCTTCCTCCCCTACCAGTCCCTCCCTTCCTCCCTTCAAGTCCCTCCCTTCCTCCCTCCCTCCATCTATCCCTCCCTCCCTCTTCCTTATCTACATCCTCTCTTTCTCCTCAGATGAAGGGACTCCTCACATATTAACCCCCCTCAGTTTGTCAGTCACATGAGGGCAAAGAGCTTCCTCTTGTACTGAGGCTTGATATGGCAACCCATCTAGGGTAAGGTGTTCCATTATCAAGAACAGGGTCCATGATTCGCTGCTGGGTGGAGTTTTGGTAGGATATTTATGCTAGTTCCTGTCTATTTAGGTCTGTGGGTTGTAGAATGGTTGTCCTATGCTATATGGTTAATATCCACTTATAAGAGAGTACATACCATGTGTATCTTTCTGGGTCTTGGTTAACTCACTCCGGAAGAGCTTTTCTATTTCTAGTTTCATCCATTTAGTTGCAAATTGCAATGATTTCCTTGTTTCTGATAGCTGTGTAGTATTCCATCGTACAAATGTACCACAGTTTTTAAAAATTCATTCTTCAGTGGAAGTACATCTGGATTGTTTCTGGTTACTGACTATTATGAATAAAACTGTTATGAATATTGTTGAAGCAATGTCCTTGTGGTTTTGTGGAGAATCTTTTGGATATATGCCCAGGAGTGGTATGACTGGGTCTTGAGGTAGAACTATTCTCAGTTTTCTAAGATATCTCCAGATTAATTTCCAAAGTGGTTGTACAAGTTTGCACTCCCACCAGCAATGGAGGAGTGTTCCCCTTTCTCCACACCCTTGCCAGCATGTGCTGTCATATGAGCTTTTGATATTAGCCATTCTGGCAGGTGTGAGATGGAATCTCAAAGTCATCTTGAGTTACATTTCTCAGATGATTAAGGATGCTGAGCATTTCTTCAAGTGTCTCTCAGCCATTATGGATTCTTCCTTTTGAATTCTCTGTTTAGCTCTGTTCCCCATTTTTTGATTGGATTGTTTGGTTTCTTGGCATTTAATTTCTCGAGTTCTTGTAAAATTTGGATATTAGCCCTCTGTCTGATGTGGGGTTTGAGAAGATTTTTTCCCAATCTATAGGTTGCCGTTTTGTTCGAATGGCAGTGTCTTTTGCCTTACAGAAGCTTTTCAGTTTCATGAGGTCCCACTTATTGATTTTTGGTTTTAGAGCCTGAGATATTGCTGTTCTGTTCATGAAGTTGACACTTGTGCCAATGAGTTTGAGGCTTTTCTCCACTTTATCTTCTACTAGATTTAGTGTGTCCAGTTTTATATTGAGGTCTTTGATCCACTTGGACTTAAGTTTTGTGCAGGGTGCTAAATATGGCTTTATTTGCATTCTTCTACATGTTGACATCCAGTTAGACCAGCACCATTTCTTAAAGATGCTTTCCTTTGTCCATTGTATGGTTCTGGCTTCTTTGTTAAGAATTAAATGACCATAGGTGTGTGGGCTTATTTTTGGGTCTTCGATTCGATTCCATTGATCAACTGGTCTGTTATGCCAGTACCGTGCTGTTTTTTATTTCTATTGCTCTGTAGGACAGCTTGAAATCAGGGATGATGATACCTCCAGATGTTTTTTTTTAATTGTACAGGATTGATTTAGTTATTCTGGGTTTTTTTTCCATACAAAACTCAGAATTGTTCTTTCAAGGTTTGTAAGAAATTGTGTTGACATTTTGATAGGAATTGCATTGAATCTGTGTATTTCTTTTGGTAGTATGGACATTTTTATTATGTTGATCCTACTTTTCCATGAGCATAGAAGATCATTCCTTCTGATATGATTTTCAATTTCCTTCTTCAGAGAATTGAGGTTCTTGTCATATAGGTCTTTCACTTGCTTGGTTAGAGTTACCCCTCAGGTATTTTATATTATTTGTGGCTATTGTGAAAGATGTTGCTTCCCTAATTTCTTTCTCAGAAAGAAATTTATTTACCATTTATCTTTTCTGTAAAGAAGGGATTTTGTATCCAGCCACCTTGCTGAAGGAGTTTATCAGCTATAGGAGTTCTCTGGTGGAATTTTTGGGTTACTTATGTATACTACTATATCATCTATGAATAATGATACTCTGACTTCTTTCTTTCCAATTTGTATCCACTTGATTTCCTTTAGTTGTTTTATTGCTCTAGCTAGAAATTCAAGCACTGTGTTGAAGAGATAGGGAGAGAGTGGGAAGCCTTGCCTTGTCCCTGATTTCAAGGGAAATGCTTTAAGTTTCTCTCCATTTAGTTTGATGTTGGTTATTGGTTTGCTGTAAGTTACCTTTATAATGTTTAGGTATGATCCTTTTATGCCTGATCTCCCTAAGACTTTTTGCATGAAGGGTTGGATTATTTCAAATGCTTTTTCAGGATTTAATGAGATGATCATGTGTTTTTTTTTCCAGCTTGTTTATGTTTCACTGATGGATTTCCATATGTTCAACTACCCCTGCATCCCTGGGATGAAGCCTACTTGATCATGTTGTATGATTCTTTTGATGTGTTCTTGGAATCGGTTTGCAAATATTTTATTGAGTATTTTTGTATCCATGTTCAAAAGGGAAATTGGTCTGAAATTCTCTTTCTTAGCTGGTTCTTTGTGTAGTTTATGAGTATCAGGGTAACTGTGGTCTCATAGAATGAGTTAGGCAGTATTCCTTTTGGTTTCATTTTGTGGAAGACTTTGAGGAGTATTGGTATTAGGTCTTCTTTGGAGGTCTGGTAAAATTCTGTGCTGAAACCATGTTGTCCTAGGGTTTTTTGGTTGGAAGACTTTTAATGACTGCTTCTATTTCCTTAGGGATTATAGGACTGTTTAATTTGTTTACCTGTTCTTGATTTATATGGTGCATCATTAAGTCATTTATTTTAGTTCTATGTGTCTTTTTAATATAATCCCTTAAAGGTATCAATTTTCATCTTAGAATTGTTTTCATTGTGTATCAGAGACATTGATACATTGGGATTTCATTTTCATTTAGTTTAGGAATTTTTAAGTTTCCTCCTTGATTTCTTTAACAGCACATCCTTGTTCAATAAAGTGTTGTTTAATCTCCATGATGCTGTGTACTATCTGAAGTTTCTTTTGTTACTGATTTCAAGTTTTAATCTATATGAACAGATAACATATATGGAGTTATTTCCTATTCATTCTAATTGTTTGTGATTTGCTTTGTGTGTCAGTAAATGTTCTATATCAGAACAACTTTTATGGACTTTTAGGAAAAATACATATTCTATAGTGTTTTCACGGAGTATTCTATAAATATCTTTTAGATACATTTTGCCTATGATATCATTTTACTACCGCGTTTTTCTGTTCACATTTTGCTTAGGTAACCTGTCCATTGGTTGAAGTAGAGTACTTAATTCTCCTACTGTCTTAGTTTACTTTTCTGTTTCTGTGATAAAATATCCTGACTAATGCCACCTAGGGGAGAAAGTCTGCCTTAGCCCGTGAGTCTATCACTGAGGAAATATCAAGGTGGCAGGAACCTAAATAAGTGCATGAAGATCTTATACTTGTACTCTGGTACCAGAGAGAAGCCTATTTTGCCGTGAAATGAATCATGTTTCAGCCTCCATTATTGCCAGTCATAGAATATGCCTGTTTTGCTGCACTGGCTCTTCACCTGTGGCCAGGAGACTCTGGTAAGTGACTCAGTTAGAAATCAGACTTAATGGCTAAGGGATTGTCTACCACTCTTCTCCTCATACAGCACACACTGTCTGTATATGCTTTGAAATGATTGCTAATAACTACATTTCAAAGTAGAGGAAATTGGAGCCCGAATAATTTGAAATAAGACCACCAATAATGTAATGGTAGATAACAGAACTTAAGTTCGTCTCTCAATTGACAATTAAATACATGAGATTAGCACATCTCCAGAGAGGGGTTGGCTTAGATATATTGGAAGTCCTTTGTTGTGAAGACACAACAGGGAGACAGCAAACTGGGGGATGTAAGCAAGGAGAGCAGAGGATGGGGATAGAATGGCACAGTACTGTGTGAGGGTGCATAGCTAAGTATAGGTGTTATATACTGGGATACAGTGCATACTTTTGTTTTCACTTTCAAAAACAAGGATTTTTGATTCTGGGAATTTTATAAGGAGCATCTGACTAGGATTGGATTAGAACTTCTAGGTTTAGCCTATTTTAAACACCTATGTGCAAATTTCAACAAGCCTCTTTGGTAAAGAGCCCCCCCCCCTTTTTTTTCTCTAGTGGATTAATACATAGATGCCTTCATTTATAAATGGACAATACTTTTGAAAAAGAGCAGATACAGCAGATCTCTTCAAAATACAATAAAACATGTTCTAAACTGAATGTAGTCCCATAAAATAACTTTTATATACTATGTCTAAATCATCACTTTTCAATATGGGGGAAGCAGCAAGACTCCAAATACTATTGTAGGGCTTCGTATGGATACTGAAAGTAACTATGAAACCAGTCCTGGTGAGCTGCCAGGTGTGCTGCAGGCAGCAAACCCATAGTATCCTAAGTGCCCCACAGTTCACGACACCGTGTTCCTCAGTTGTTGAATATGGAGCATGCTATAGGATTTGATTTTGCTTTGCTGATTTTCTGTCTTCTCTTATTATACTCCCATCCCACCATTTTGGAACAGAAATGTTTAATGTGACATTGTATACTGGGTGTATCTATCTTTCTTTTTTGATATTAAAGTGCTAACAAAGAATTTGCTTCACATCTCAGAAGAGAATTTTACAAAGTGTTCAGTATGAACAAAGTTTAACTAAATTTATTTTGCCTTATGAGATGGCCAGGAGCATTTGAGGGGCAGAGGCAAAATGTTGTATTTTTAATATGAAACGTCTCACAGAAACTCATATAGTGAATGACTATTTCTCTACTGTTAGGACTATTCTAGGAATTTATGGATTCAATAAGGTATAGGACACTTCTTGCAGTAGTAAGTTACTAGGAATGTCCACTTGAAATTTATAGCCAGGCTCCTGGTTACAGAGCCAACTCTGCTTCCTGATCTGTTACACTGTGAACAACTGTCATCACAGGCTCTGGACTGTGATGGGATGCATTGCTCTTCCATGTCTTCTTCCCTTGGATAGACTGCAGAACGGATCTTTTCTCCATTGTTTCTATGAGGTATTTTAATTATAGTAGCGTAACACTAATTAGTACAGTCATGCATATAGAGCAACGATGTACTTATGCTAAGTCTTTTATTGGTATTTACAGAAGTACAATTTAATGTTGACTATGAATTTGTTCTCTGCATGTGAATGGAATATCCTTGAAACCTTGAGGGTAACATGTCTTAATCATTTTATAAAGCTTTTAAATATCCAGACTTCGGAATCAGACTCTCTGTGCTTCTGTGAATTCTTTCCATTCACAGCTATAAGATACTGAGCTAAATTTTACTTCTTTGCTTCAATTACATCATCTGTAAGCTAAATGCAGTGGCTGTTCATAAATTGTAGTCCATTTTTATTTATTCTCATTTTGAAATGCCTTAGAATATATTAGCTGCATTGCTCCCCATATAATCTTTGAGTACATTTTTTAAAATGTTACATAAATATTAAGTACTGTTTCCCCCCAGTTACATTTCTCTGAAGGTATAAATTTATTCTCTGGATCCTGAATACATCCCTGTGGTTTAGAAATTATCCAATTCTCACTACTCTGTGAAATACCTGTTGAATGACGACACTTCTTCAGGCTTTGTTGCATAATTAGGAAGATGGAAGAAATGAGAATATCTGAGAAAACTGTTTGAAGAATTATGAATTAAACTTTTTCTAAGTTGATGAAAACATTAACCCTGATATTGGCAGTGGATATGTTTCCATATTTGTCAAATAAAATGTCAAGTATTACATAAGAATTGATGTCACAGAAATATCCTATCCTAAAGCATCCAACGCTGTGATTACTAGAGATTTACCCTCTCCCACATTTTCATTCTGTGACTGCCCTATGTTCCAAATGTCCTAAACAATGGAGAAAAAGATAGTATTTCAAGATGTGCATTTTGTTCAAAGTTGTCACTATGAAAATCTACTTTCCTTTCAGTTACTTCCTTTCAATTCAGTGAACAATTTTATCAAAGGTTTTCAATGCTTTTCAAGATAGGCATGTATGAGTACTCATACCAGGATCTTGCGATCACATACAAAATTAAATTATCAGAATGAAACAGTGCAAAGGGTTGTGGAAAACTGTAAGACATCCCTCCAAATACCAAAGCATTGGTGACCAGGTTATGAGATAACACACATGAATTGATGAGCCAAAGAACAGTTCAATAGAAGAAGAAAAACCAAGAGTTTCCATATCCTTCAAAAACAAACATGGTGCATATCTATTTTTACACACGTTGGGTTTTATAAATAATTTCTTAGTTTATTATGCATTATGAAACTATCTGCCCCTATACCCTTCCCGTCCTTCTTTTCTCCCACTTCCCACTTACTTTTCTCCTTTTTCCTTCAGTCTCCCTTATGTGCTATATATATGCATGCACAAACACACACACCTCTCTCTCACACACACATACACACCACACACACACACATATATACTATATATATATGGTTTTATGTACCTATAAAATAATCTAGGATCCACAAATGAGAATAATCATTCAATATTTGTCTTTTTAGTCTAGTTTATTTCATTCAGTAAGTTGATCACCAGTTGTATCTATATTTTAGCAAATAACATAATTTCATTCTTATGATTGAATAGAACTTCATGTGTCTAAGAGTTTTTTTCTGACATTTATCTGTTGATAGATGCCTGGATTAACTCCATAACTTTCTAATGTGATCAATGCTGCAATATGCGTTGTTGGGCAGCTATCTGAATGGCATGTTGATTTAGAGTTTGAGGCAAATATGCACATAGGGTTTAATTGGGTCTTTTTCCTTTTCATTTTTTTATTAATGTATTTACTTTTTCATTTTACATCTCAATCACAGTCCTACTCCCTCCTCTCCCTCCAGTCCCTTCCCCTTCTCCTGATCAAGAACACCAAAAAAAAAAAAAAAAAAAAAAAAGCCAACCTACAGAGCCAACTAACCTGGGCCCATGGGAGCTCACAGAGACTGAACCACCAACCGAAGAGCAAACATGGATTGGATCTAGGCCCCCTACACATATGAAGCTGATAGGATGCTTGGTCTTCATGTGGGTCCCCAGACAAATGGAGCAGGAGCTTGGACTCTGTTGTCAGCCTTTAGATCCCTTTCCCTTAGCAGGGCTGCCTTGTCTGGCCTTGGTATGAGGGTATATGCCTAATCTTATTGCAACTTGTTATGCCATGTTCAGTTGATAACCCTGGGAGGACTGTTCTTTTTTGAAGGGATATGGAGGAGCAGTGGATCTAGAAGGCAGAGGAGATAGTAGGGACTGGGAGGAGGGGAGGGAGGGGAGGCTGTGCTCAGGATATATTGTATAAGAAAAGAAAAAAAGAAAAAGAAATTAAAAACATAATGCAATATAGCAAATTATAAAATTGACTAACATGAAAGAAGGTCCAATATATATATATATATAATCATTTCTGTGAAAAGACTCTTCCAGACTGAGTAAAATATTCCACAAAATAGTACATAGAGAACTAATACCCTCCCCTCACAAGATCATATTTACACAAAAGCTTAATGTCAAAACCACACTCTTGGAATGTGAGTTCTTCACATGAATTTCTGTAGGTGTCCCTAGTAATAAAAGCACTCATTCTTTGTGTGTGACTTTCCTCCACTCATTGTGTTTATACCCACTTTTAACCCACCATCCAATAATGATTACTTTTACACATAAAGTATAGGTCCTAATTATTTAAAGTTAAATAACAAATAATATGAAAGAGCTATTGTATTTGGAGAATATAAATCTAAAGATAATTACATTGTGGCCTTTTTCATATTCTAGTTTATAAAAGAGTTGCTTATAAATCAGAGGTATGTTTTACGTGCCATAATATGTTGCCCATTGAGCATGTGACCCCAGATTTCTCCATTTTCCCCTTTTTGGTGACTTTGCTCCCTTTGAGACCCCTTTGTTCTCCTTGTCTGTGAACTTCATTTTCATGCACATATTAATACAGATTTTATGTGACTGTTGTATTGATTTTTTTCTCGGGAAACACAAAGCAATTCCAGCAACCCCAGAAGGGCACTAAGAACAAAAGTCTGATTTTTGCCAGAATCCAGTTTGAGGAGACCAAGGAGTTCATTGGGCTTTCTTAAAGAACATAGATGAGGGGTTACTTACAGGAGCATGGGTAATCCCCAAATCAACTGTCTCACCATAAGGTCCTAACCCATCATGGAAGGTGAACTAATGGAAGATGCACCATTATACTCTATGTTTTTCTTTTAACTACATTCATTCATTACATTTATTTCTCAAATAAAGCATTTGAAAAAATTTCATTTAACCTTGCTAAACCCTACATAAAAGCATATGGAATCATTTGTAATTGTCTGTGTTATCTGTATAACCTTCTATTTATCCCCATGTCTGCTTTCATCTTTAAATAGCTCCTGAATTCTACATCCTTGAATATCCATATCTCTGTTTGCATCACTTTCAGGGACTCATTCAATAAGTGTATCAACAGCTAAAAATTCCTCCTGTGAGGTTAGTAAGCATATTTTTACGTTAAAAGAGCAATATTGGTAAATGAATACAGTCCTAAGGTCTTTAAACATCTGTAATGTCATGCAAAATTAGCCTCTCTAGAAAAACAATAGGTATGAATTTGTCCCTATATACACCAAATTTATTCATTTGAAATTGACATTCAATGGAAATATGAAAAAATTCATGCTACATTAATGAAGCAAAAATTATTAGTGTATTTGTTTTCTGCTTTAATATTAACTGAAATGTTTTAACTAAAGTTCTAGTGTTTTAAATTACATTTTCCTAGAAATAAGAGTGAAATTTCTGCATCTGTCTGACCATGGTACCTGAAGTAATGGTGTTACCATTTCACCGTGACCCTATTTTCTTATTTCTGGAGTAAGCTAGTGGCCACATGATTGGGCCAGGGCACAAACAGTGGGGTTCTCCAGTTGTAGGAGAGGACTTATCATTATAAGCTTGTAGTTTATTTGAGGTGGGGGCATTTGTTTAGTAGCACATTTTTTTTCATTGTTGAAATGTGAACAACGTTTTATAGGATGATAAAGAAGAAAGTCCATAGGCAGAAAATCATTGGATTTTCTATCATGCAGGGAATGTGTCTGATATCATAAACAACTAAGCCTTGGTCAGCAACAGAAGTTCTAGGATGTTCTTTGCTCACAGCACCCTATACAGAAAGACATGTCACTGCTGAATTCTGTGCCTGTGTCCTGATCTCTCAACAGAGTTAGAGGCAGATACAGATCTGAGTACAGATGACCTGAGTGGGCTCCCCTCATGTTTGAGCAGCAGCATAGTTTTCATCTACTGAGCAGCACTGAGCCAGGACCTGATATCGTAGCAGGAAGTGCATTTTGTTACACTATGGTGCTTTCTGTAATCACACACCAACACAGGTTTTCTTTGACTCAGAAATGTCCCTGCTCTGTTTTAACGCTTTCTCCTAAGTCTTTGGCACTATTTAAAGAGGTTGTGAAACCCTGAGATGGTAGGCAAGCATGCCTGTTGGTCAAAACCTACAATAGGGCTTCTAAAAGTTGGACCAGACCCCGTTTCTGGTCCTGCTCCATCACTACATCTGCCACACTGCAATGTCATACCACTAGGGATTGAAACTTTCCAACCCTCATGTTTTGTACACTAATGGTGAACTGTGACTTGTGAAGCTATGAGACAAACAAAGCTTCCTTGCATGAAGATTATTCTATCATGTTTTTCAACACAAAATTGAGAAGGTGGTTAATACACATGAATATGTTATATAATCAAATTATAAATTTCAATGTAAAATTATCATTGTTAAAATAGAAATACTTAAATATACAGTATAAAACACAGAGACACAGGCACCCAAACACACACAGACACACACACACGGACACACACACACACACACACACACACACACACACACACTTCCTATCTGGTTCCTTGAAATTAAATTAAAATGGAATTCTCTTTATATTTACACACACACACACACACACACACAATCTTGCAGTGAAATTGCTGAACCATATGGGAGCTTAAGAGCAAAATTTACAAAGAATTAATTGACAACTGAAAAAAAAACTAGAAAAGGCTACACTTACCTGGGTAATGGTATTTTTAAATCCAACAGATGACAAAACACAAGTAAAGAAAACATGTTAAAACAGCCAGGAACTTATCAGACAAAGCCAGCAGCTCAGTAAAAATAGCAACAGCAATATAAGCTTCCAAAACACAAGAGTCATTTCCTACAATCCGACCAGCTCAGAATGCCTCTAGACATGAGGAGAATAAGGATGCACGATCACAAAAGAGAATATAAACCTAACTTTTTCAAGTTTTAACTCCATTTTGTGTATATGTGTGTGTGTGTGAGTGTGTGAGTGTGTGTGTGTGTGTGTGTGTGTATGTGTGTGTGTATGTGTGTGTGTGTATGTGTGTGTGTGTGTATGTGTGTGTGT
>CAJQZJ010009141.1:388005-419268 GCA_907164525.1 Lophiomys imhausi
TGTCACCTTGGCTTGGAGCTCTTTAATGGTGTTGTTCCTTGTTTTGACTTGTAGAATTGTGGCTTCTTTGAATTCCTTCATAGATTTAAGTTCTTCTTGCAGGGACTCTATCACTTTCCATAATGCAGAATTGTCAACGTTTTCATGTGTTTCTGTTGGTGTGTGGTCATCCAAATTGGATGAGCTAGGATAATTCTGCTTTGTTGGAGTCATATTTCCTTTATTTCTATTTTTTTTTGACCTTTGGCCATTGGATGCATTTAGCTGTCTGTTTTCTGTGCTTGGAACCACAGTGGATGATTTGGTGCAGGGGACGAGTTACTTGGCTATCTGTCGTTGCTTACAGGGGGATTTCAAGGTCACTGTGGTTTTAATCGCCTGAGGCACTGTGAGCTGGTGCAGCCTATTCCCAGATTGTGAGTAATGAACCAGGATTGTTTCACTGCTCCCAATTCAGACTTCTCTATGTTGCACTCTGAGTTATCAGCCTGTAATGGTTCTGATGGTATGGGCCTATTTGACCAGGCACAGATTCTGTGGGCTTTGTTTGTTGTCACGGAGGCTGACAGGGTCTGGCTCCACACCTAATATGTCTAGATTTTCCAGAGTACAGCTATGATCCCGATTTCTGGTTTCTCACTAGGCTTCTCGCCACAGGGCTGGCCTCTGTGCCTGATTCCCTTCCTGTTTGTGCCGTCGCGGGTCCCCCTCCCTGGCTGCTAGGCCGTGGGTACCTCTAGCCCCATCCTCCGGCAACCTGAGTGGTCCTCTCGCCCCAGCAGCTCAGCCGTGGGTGCACTGATCCCTGGCCCCGCCCACGCCTGTCTCTCTCCCCAGTTGACCTGCCGTGGGTGTGGGGATTTGGCCCTGCCAGCCGGGTTCCCTCCTCAGCTGCGCTTCTGTGAGTGCACGGGATTCGGCCCCTCCCGCCCGCTTTTGTGTTCCCAGCTTCCCGCGCTCTCTTGGAACCTCCCGCCCTCCACTTCACGAGTGGCTGCGGACCACCCGCTGAGCCCCCTGTTTGTTCCTTGCTAAGCCTTCCACTATCTCGCAAAGTTTTTTAAGTGGGTATAAGTTCTACCTGAGGTGTGGGGAGCCCAATAGGCCAGTTATCTATGGCCAAGTGGACCCTGATTCTGCCTGCTGTAATTTGGGATAGATCTTACCAGGCGCCTCTCCAAATGGGAGTTCCCGAATCCCGGGTTTAGTGGCTTCCTTGTCTGCGAGAGATGGTGGAGAGCCTTGCCCTGGGACTTTTAACAGTCCCTTGGGAGCTGTGAGTGTTCCCGGGGGGGTCTAGCCCCTCCAGTTTTTGCACAGTGCCCAATAACTCTGTGTTTTTTATGGCTCTTTTTTCCCCGCATTCAAAATGCGTCAGTGTAGGTCTCCGCCATCTTGGCCCGCTCCATAATAGTTTCTTAACATAGTTATAAATGGCTTCTCATGCTTCAAAGGATTATAACCATGTTGAACTCCTTAATACACAGAGATAGAAAGAGGTGGAAGACACTTGATGAGAAGATGGTAAAAATGCAAAGGGGAAGAGGTCCTGAGTATGTTAGGAGGCAGAGGAGGAAAAAGAAATATTTATGATAAAGCTGTGTCTCATGTGTATGAATTCAATGTATTTTTATTCCAAACCAGCTTGCAGAGGGAAGTTAAACACTATTTCTTCTGCTAGTATCCTTTTGTAGTCCATGGTGCTTTTTAACAACAGTGTAACTCTGTAGAAGAGTTCTATAGATGCCTTTAAATTAGACATAGTTACACCTGCCATTTCTGATGTTGGACATAGCTCAACATGGACTACACCAAGAAAAGTTTCAGGAATGTGTCCTGACTGGTTTTACATCAACTAGATATAAGCTGGAGTCATTTGGAAAGAGAAAGTAAAGGTAATTGGCCTATGGGAAAGTCTATACTTTCTTAATTAGTGATTGATGTGGGAAAACCCATTCTATTGTGTGTGCTATAACACCTGGATAGGTGGACCTTTAGAGAATAAGAAAGTAGGCTATGCAAAACATAGGGAGCAAACTGTGGCACTTCTTCATGACCTCTGCATTAGTTTCCTGCCTCAAGGTTCTTGCCTTAACTTCCCTGGATGATAGACTGTAAGATATCGGATGAAATAAAACCCTTTCTCTTGAAGTTGATTTTGGTCATGGTGTTTTATCACAGCAATAGAAGCCATAACTAATATAGAAAGTGAGAGCTATGCTTTCAATACAATGTGCCCTACTGTGCCTGTAAACAATTTATATGAAGACAAAGTGTAAAACATGGCTAATTTGATGATATGTTCTCAGTTTTTACAGTATCTTCTGAAGTTATAAGGTGTTGGTTTGGGAATGCTATTGAAACTTGGATTGTTCAGGTTGGTATAAGTCAAGCTGTCTCACACTTGTCTTTGGAGAACTACACACCAAAGTTCTTACCATTGGAAAAATAAAATGAATAAAACTGAGGGGGAAGGTCACCTCCATTCACTTTGAATTTATTTAGATCTCTAATGTTTCACCTATTCTGATAGAAGTCTAGCATGTGTAAATAATCCATGAGGAAATAAGCATTTATATGTGTTCCTTAATCATGTCTGAGTTTCTGGAGTCTCACAGTGTACCCTGATCTTCAGAGCTGGTAAATTTTCTTTGGTGTGATTCCTTATTTTTAACCATTTTTTTTTCTTTTTTGGAACTTCAACAATTACCCGTTTACCAAATAGTAAAGCAAGAATGTGACTGGAAGAATGATTTTGTCAGTGTGGGCATGACAAAGGTCCTGTGATACCCACGAATATTTCTGCTTTCTCTGCTCAAATGTAGAAAGTTAGTCTCCTTGTTTCTCTGTGTATGGTCATCAGAGAAACATAATCCTTTCATCTTGGGTGGTGAGGGGATTACGAATCCATAACCTTACACCTCACCACAGTACATGGAATCTGCATTTAGTTACATCCTGGTAGTTTGCACACATCAAAGTTTAAGAAGTACTAATCTAGGAATTCATTGCTTTCATCCAGCATGACATTAATCCATTAGGAAAATCCCACATGGCTGAATTTTTTGATCCTGAGTTTAATGAGCCACTAGGACACTTGATGAGAAGAACATACTAAGAATGAAGGAGAAAGGATTGAGTGCAGAGAAAGCGAGGGGGCATAGAGGAGAAGAGATATGTATTTGATACAAGATAAAATGGTGTCTGAGCCTATTTGTGTTCAAAAGAATCTACAAACAGTGATCTATCAACCATAAACCTTTGTTGACATCATGGTACCTATGTCTGGATATTTTTGGTTCCAGTGGCTTTGCTGCTAAAGATTTTTTTTGCTTGTGTGGACTCTAAGCAGAGCTTTGAAGTAGCATTGGCATCTGATAAGTGGTAAGCAGGATGTATAAGGTTTTATGACTCACTATAAGGATGATTTAGCCAATTCAACCATAAATTCATGAGTTCATTAAGTCTTTCACTATCTATTGATTTTACTCCACAATAGTAATTAAATTAGCATATATTCTTCCTGAAGAAATTCAAATTATAGAAAGTGCTGGATGAAAAATGCCATAGTTCCTTAAATTTTACACAATATTAATGATGTTCACAATATTAAAATAACACAAATTGAGGTAATATCTTAAAATTATTTTGTGTAAAATACAATTCTAAACAATACAGAAAAAACCTAAGATGTTATTCTCTAATATGAATTAAATAAGCAAATACGTAGACATGAAAAAAGTTTACACTTCTTTTATTTTTCTTCCACCTTGTTTTATCATGGATTTATTTAGTAGTGATTTTCCTTTCTCTGTGTTTGTTTTGATTGCTGTGACAAAAGTTTCTCTTACCAAACTTTTTAGTTTCTACAAAACTAAAGTGGTTATCCTTGTTTGACTAACTTTGAATTGTTCTATTTTATATTATAGAGTATATAATATAAAAATATTATATCCTGCTTTATTCTACTCTACTCTATTCTATTCATTCTTTGCAACTATTCTATCCTGTTCTATGTGCTTGTATAACATGTATACTGTTTTTTTGCTATTATGTCAAGTTTTACTTGAAATCAGATATTGTTTTATGCACAACAATTAATAAATGTAATTAAAAATTTTAAATATAAAGACAGGACTCCTCCAAAGTCTCTGCTTCAGCTCCTGCTTCTTGGTTCCTGCCTTGATTTCATGTCCTGGCTTCTGTTAATGATGGTTTATAATAAGTGTATGCCAGCCAAATGAATCATTTCATTTCCAAGTTGCTCTTGGTTATCATGTTTATCACAGCAAAGAAAGCACATGAGGACAATAATCATATGTTTTCATATACCTTTGTTACTAATATTTTCCCACTTATGCTTTTGAAGGTATCTCCCAGAACTTTCTCCATCTTAGATAAATTACAGAAAAACTGCTTTCAAAACCTAACTTTGAGAGTTAATAAATGTGGCATATTTAATTCTGCTGTTTTGTATAGAATTTACTGTTATAAGAGAAAGAACCATTTGTTGGAATGAAAAGAGAAGCTGTTGGGTGGGGGGAAGAGGGTGGAAGGGTGGGACAGGAAGGGGGAATAGGGAAGGGTTTGTGACAGATGTAACTTGAAGAAAAAAAATAAAGTACTTATAAAAAATAGATATGCTTTGAGGTAAAATACAGCTGGGATCAAATTAAAAAAAAAAACCTAACTTTGTTCACATTTGCAAGATTTGTTAGGACACAACTCCATTTACAACAAACAGTGAAAGCTTCCGATAAAGGTAGTTACACTTAATACTTCAAAGCACAACACAGCATCATATTTACAGTTTTAACAATATGCTTGTTGATTAATTATTCCCTTCATAATCACAGAAGAACTCTTTCATGATATTTACATAGTTAGGTAACTGAGCCTTGGAACGAAGCCTTATAGCACATGAAGAATCACACATATGGTAAGAAGAAATTTTGGGACCATGTCTGTCTTGAAAGGTTTTGAAATGTTTGGCTTCTTGGCAAATGTCAGAGTTCACTGCAGTTATAGCCACTGTTTATTGTAGGGGAAGTCATCCAAAGAACATAATCACACTGATATTTATAGAGAGAGGAAAAGACAATGAGAATTAAAACTTCATTTATACTACAGAACGCCTAGAGACTTTACATGGGTGACAATGAGTATGAATGTGGGTTATTTCAAACCTTTTAAATTAAAAAAAAAAAATTTGTTACTTCAGGTTACATATCCATCACAGTGTCCTCTCTCCACCCCTCCCAGTCCCACCCTTCAACCCCCTACTCCCTATCCCTTCCATCACACTCCTCTGGAGTGGAGTGTCCTTACATAACAGTTCCCTGCCACAGTTCAGCAGTCATATGAGGGCCAAGAGCCTTCTCATACACTGGGGGCCTACAAGGTAGCACCACTAAGGCAAAGGGTCTCATTGACAGGAAAAAAGTCTATGATCCTGTTCCCTTTGGTGCATTGGTTGTAGTATAGTTATCCTGTACTATATGGCTAAAATCCGACTATAAGTGAATGGATGCCATGTGCATCCTTCTGAGTCTGGGTTAGCTCACTCAGGATGAGCTTCTCTAGTTCCATCCATTTGGCTTCAAATTGCATGATTTCATTGTTTCTGATAGCTGAGTAATATTCCATTGTATAGATGTACCACAGTTTTTAATCCATTCTTCCATTGCGGGACATCTGGGTTGTTTCCAGTTTCTAGGTATTACAAATAAGGCTGCTATGAACATATATGAGGAAACTTCCTTGTGATTCAGTGAGGAGTCATTTGGATGTATACCCAGAAGTGGTATGGCTGGGTCCCGAGGCAGAGCTATTCCAAGTTTTCTAAGATATCGCCAGACTGACCTTCATAGTGGTTGCACAAGCCTGCATTCCCACCAGCAATGGAGGAGTGTTCCCCTTTCTCCGCACCTTTGCCAACATGTGCTGTCATTTGAGCTTTTGATCTTAGTCATTCTGACAGGTGTGAGATGGAATCTCAGAGTCGTCTTGAGTTGCATTTCTCTGATGATTAAGGATGCTGAGCATTTCTTCCAGTGTCTCTCAGCCATTAGAGATTCCTCCTTTTTGAATTTTCTGTTTAGTTCTGTTTCCCATTTTTTGGTCCAACTGGATGTGGACATGTAAAAGAATGAACTTAGACCCATACTTATCACCTTGTACAAAACTTATCACCAAGCAGATAAAACACCTTAACATAAGGCCAGACACACTAAATCTACAAGAAGAGAAAGTGGGGGAAACCCTCGAACTCATCAGCACAGGTGACAACTTCCTGAACAGAACACCAACAGCTCAGGATCTAAGACCAACAATCAATAAATGGGACCTCATGAAACTGAAAAGCTTCTGTCAGGCAAAAGACACTGTTATTCAAACAAAATATCAGCCTAGAGATTGGGAAAAAATCTTCACCAGCCCACATCTGACAGAGGGCTAATACTGAAAATTTACAAAGAACTCAAGAAATTAAATGCCAAGAAACCAAATAATCCAATAAAAAAAATGGGTGAGAACTTTTTTAAATTTCTCATTTTCTTTGTTTTTTTTTTTTTGTACTGATCTCTTCAATCAAAATCCACACCTGAGATTCTGTCTTCCATCTCTTGTATCCTATATTTGATACTCATGTCTGTAGTTCCTGTTCTCTTCCCTTGTTTTTCCAACTCCAGGATCCTCTCTGCTTGTATTTATTACTTCCACTTCCAATTTCAAGTCTTGAACCATTGTATTTGTTTTATATGTTTCCTGGTCCAATTTAGATGTCTTTGTCTGTCAATCTTTCAAATCTTTCACAACCTCGTCTCTTTCCCATTCATATTTCACTGAGTTGGCTTCAGGTCTCTAATGGTATTCTCCATTGTTTTTATTTGTAAAATTGAGGATTCTTTAAATTCTTTCAGGGATTTAATTTCTTCTTGTAAGGACTCTATCATTTTCCTAAGTGTAGATTTGTCATCATATCATGTGTTTCAGCTGTGGTGGGATGGTCAGGGTTAGCTGTATTTGCATTGCTGTATCTTGTTGGCGTCATATTTCCCTGATTTTTGTCAATTTGTTCTTTCTCTGGTCTTTAGCCACCTGGTTATCCTTACCTGATTGTTCTTAGTGTCTTCTGGACCTGGTACCAAGGATGTAGCTTTTGTGTAGAGGCTGTATAGTCTTGGTGGTCTTTGGCTCAACATAGGGTAGATGGGGTCTTGTGTTGGGGAATGGATTTCAGTCAGCCCCCTGAAGTTCATCCCTCCCAGTTGTGTCCCAACTGGGAACTCAGGTCGGGGTTTGGATGGGATGTGTTATTCCAGCCTGCAGAGTCTTGAATTCTAGCAGGTTTTCCTAGTGATGTCAGTGGGGTTCAGAGGACCATGGATTGTAACCTAGAGCTGCAAATCCCCTGCTGCTTGTGTGTCTGGTCCGAGGGTTATGTCTGTGTTTGTGTTCCCTTCAAGTGGCTCCTCCTAAGTGGTCCTCTGAGTACCTCTGTGCCTCTTGGCCTTAAGTGCTAAACCCTTATAGTCTGAGTCACTCAGGCAGTGACCACAGGCCAAGAACTCTGCTCCAGAGCTGGAACTGTAGATGCTGAAGATCTGTTATTCCACTGAGGAGGAACCAGGTATGCTGTCTGGGGGGGTCTGATATGAACATCACAACCCATCCGCAAGGATTGGACTTAGTGGAATTCTGCACAACTTTAAACTTGACCACCCACCTTTCAGCTCCCTCTGATCTTACAGTTCAGTGGCTCTGCTGGTCCTCTTTTGGGTGCTGGAGCTGCTGTGTGAAAACTGGGTGCTCCAGGAAGCTAGGAGGTATCTCTTATCTGGTGATCAGAACTGCCTGCCAAGGTCCCGCAGTGATCAGACCCATGGGACACTGTACCAGTGCAGGAAGCACAGTCCACTATGGGAAGTGTATCCCACTCCTTTGTCTAGCCACAGTGTTCTTCTGAGTGATTGTAAATCCAACAGAGGGGCCAGTATGTTCAACACCTTTCCAGGTAAGCTCAAATATGCTTGTGCCTCCCAGACCACAACTCCACTGGAGATATGCCCAATTGGTCATGCTGTTCTCCTGTAGCTCAGAATGTGCATGAATTGCTGCCATAATGGTTCCTCTGATAACATACCTGTTCCTGGGGCTTTGCTGGACCTCTTTTTGGTGATGGAATGCCTGCATGGAAGCTGGGATATCAGGAGGTTGTTGAGAACCCCTGTCTGGGCTCGTACCCATGGGCTTCTCTCCTGGTGATGATTTCCTGCTTTCCTGGCTTTTGTGACTTCTGAGCTTCACACTGGTCTCTTTTTCTTAGTGTCTGAGAGTCTCATCCAGGGACTTTTTGAAATCCAGTGGGTTCTTGCCTCTCAGATTGTTGCTCAGAGTGTTATAACTCTGTGGTTTTATAGCTGCTTTCTCCTCATTCAGAGTGTGTCAGTGCTGACTGCCAACATCTTGGAATCTTCTAAAGAGGTTTTGTGTCTGTGCTGGCTGCTACCATCTTGGAATCCTCTAAAGAGGTTTTCTTAAGATTTTTTTGATATTGAGACATATCAGCTCTTGACAGCACCTCCATTCTACTCCAAGTAGATGATAGGCATTCAAGAATATCCATTTGGAGATGGCTTCATTAGTGGTAAGCTAGCCACTGGGCAAGAAAAAAAAATCCTTGCTTCTACTGTATCAGATATATTTATCCTTCTCAGGTCTCTGATGTGGTTGAAGACTAGACATTTATAATCTCATGGTTAAGTTTAAAGTTGTTTAGGAATTAAAAGAACGTTCTAGATCTAAGAAGATTTTTTTTAAAGTTTTTAATGCAAGTTAGTATGAAAACTGAGTTAGGTATAGAACTTTAAACTCATTGAGATAGATAGCTAATAGAATATTATTAGTAGTGGCCAAATACATATAGATTGGACATTAGGAATGTATGTTATACCTTATAATTTTCATAAATTTTTTCCCAATTGCGCTTATTGTTTTGTATTGTATTTATTGTTACAAGAAAAAGAACCTTTTATTGGACTAAAGGGAGAGATGTTTGGGGGAAAAGATACACCTTAAATTTAAAAAAAAAGAGGATTGGAGGGAGAGAGGGAAGAAGGTAGGAGGGTGGGACAGGGAGGGGAGGAGGGAGGGGTCTGTGATTGAGATGTAACTTAAATAAATAAATGCTGAAAAAATATTACAATAAACATTACAATTGGGAAAACAAGAATTAAATTAAAAGTTATAAAATAATTAGACATATTTCTGTTTGTGATAAGAACAATTTGCTACATTCATATTAACTTCTGAATTTCATTTTGGCTTAAATACACAATTTTATTTCTAAATATACGGACAAAACACAATGTTCTCAATAGCCACTACATTTAAAACCTATTGGGAAAGAGTTGTTAGCAAGATTCAGTATATATCACAGCGTGACCTCAGGTTACTCAATGCAAATTTTGTGCTTTTGTCACTTCTCAAGGATGAAGGTTGGTCATATTCTCTAATAGGACCCTGAGTAGTAACTCTTACCTTCCAAAGAGCAGTTTGGATTAAAGTAAAAATAATTAATGTGACTATTCACAAAAGACCCTGGTATCACCCTTAGCTTTTCACCAAAGTTGAGTGACTTAATCTTACCCTTTTTTGCTGCAAGAACTTAACAGAAATATTTTTGAAACCTTTTCTAAAATATCAGGTTTATTAATGGATATTCTAACAAAATTTTTAGACAAATTAATTTAAAGCCCATTCTGTTTTTTAAAAATTTATTTTTTGAGCATTTCATATATGAGCACTGCATTTACATCATTGCCTCTCTATTTTTCCCCTCTCCAGTTCCTCCATTCTTCTCATTACTCAAATTCATAGCTTCTTATTCATTATTATCATTGTTACATATGTATATGTATATATATATATGTACACACACACACACACACACACACACACACACACACACACAAAGTTTTCAAATGCAGTCTGAAGCAGAATTGGCACCCTTATGAATCTAGAACTTGTGAGCTCTGAGGTGCCTTGTGTAGGCACTGTCAACTTAACATTGTCTTGATAATTATCAACTCCGCAAATATTCCACTAATCTGTCTTAGTCACTGTTTTATTGCTGTGAAGAGACACCATGATGGAGGCAGCTCTTATGAAAGAAAGAAAGTATTTAATTGGTGGCTTGATTACAGTTTCAGAGGTTTACTCCATTATCATCATGGCAGGGAGCATGGCAGCAGGCAGGCAGATGCTGGTGCAGTAGCTGAGAGCTCTATCTTCATATTCAGAGAGAGAGAGACTCTGGGCTTGGCATGGACTTCTGAACCCTCAAAGCCCACCCCCAGTGGTACACTTCCCCCAACAAGGCCACAGCTTTTAATCCTGCCACTCCCTAATAACTAAGGATCGAAACTATATGAGTTTATAGGGGATGCAGGGTTTCTCTGTGTAGCCCTGGCTGTCCTGGAACTCATTCTGTAGACCAGGCTGGCCTCAAACTCAGAAATACACCTGCCTGTGACCCCTGTGCTGGGATTAAAGGCACAACTGCTCTGCAATGGGAGTCATTCTTATGCAAACCACCACATGTTCTTAAAATTTCTAAAATACATATTTTCAAAGCACTTACTCTGATAATAAACCTGAAATACGTTTTCAAAGTCTTCTTACTACTTTCTATAGAGATCTTGATTAAAGTGCTACTCAGTCCACAATGGTTTAAGAATCACAGTATTTTCAATTCAAATTAACTGTGCCGTGAAAGAGACAGAGTCGTGCGGCCATATTCCCTGCACTAGGGTGGCTGTTGATTTGGTCTTCAATTGTTTGTTTCTGTTTTTATCCTGAATTCTTTAATATCTAGATGTTTTGTAAAGAAGAAAGGAATTCTTTAGTAGAATGTAGTTTGATGTGATAGAACCAAAGTATTAAATTTCAATGGAAATTTGTATGTATTCATACATAGAACAGACTATGTTCTGTGGCTGCATTTTCAGTGAACTCTGACATGTGTCCACTAAAATATCATACATCACAAAGCTCTTAAGGTTCACATGGTTCCAAAACCACTTCTGAGCTTCATTTGCCATATGATTTAATCACCTGCTAAAATGCTTCTTCTATCATATTGTTTCTCTGAATGTTCCTTATTGTAAGTGCCATGACAGTTTTAGAAATAGATTAATTATTCTAAGATGTATTATTTAAAACAACGTAAATATGGCCCTCTGGTTTGCTTAGAAACATTAGTGGTAAACAATTTTATCAAAAGATGTTGATGCTTGTTGTAAATAGAGTTAAAAAATAAGAAGCCTTGAATTGAAAATGTGAAAAGTCAAGGTTTTGAGGCAGTTTTTCTGTAAACAAACTAAGTACAAATGTGGAGGATGTCTTCAAAGTATTCAAATGACAAAGCATTAGGAACCAAAATGCATGAAAATGTAGGGAGTTAGTAAATATCTAGGGTTTTCTGATACAGCCTCTTAATTGGGGGCATGAAAATCAACTTGGTTGTTCCAAGTAGCTTATCAGCTTGTGGACTAAAAACAGGAAACAGGAAAGACTTAATGGACTGAAAAACAAGGTTGAGCCAGGAAAAACAGGAAAGATTTAATGGACTAGAAACAAAGTATTTGGCCTGGCATTGTTTTCAGCTGCTAAGTGGGCGGAGCCCAAATTAAGCTGAAACAGGTGGAACAAGGAGCGATCCTATTTAAGGACAACTGGATGAGCCCCCGGGAGCACCATCCTAGAGGCCCCCCATGCTAGAGAGCTTCCATGCTAGTAGCGAGTACTGCTGGAGAAAGTGCTGGTGAATTGATGGCAAGATCTCCCTGAGGCAGAAAGAAGCTGGTGAACAGAGAAAGCCTCAGCAAGACAGCAAAATGCCAAGGACTAAAGCCTGTGTCTCAGCTTTTGCCTAGAGGGGTTTGACCTGTCCGAACAGTGACCTAAATGAAACTGTGGCCAGCTTTAAGGACTGAGGCAGAGCGGCAGAGTTGCTGATACAAAGGAAATAAGTTGGCCTACAGATGGTTGAGGTCTCCCAGAGAGAAGAAAGCCTCAAACCTTATTTAAGGTGAGACTGCCATAGCCAACTTACCCTGACAAACCTGCATCTGAGATATTCCAGAAAAAAGACTGCTAAGTGCATTAAAGGGCCTACCACAGAGACTGCGTTCCTCACGATTGAGGACCTGCCCCAGAGACTGTATCCTTCTAAAAGGTTAGATAATTGTAGTAGTTATCAACAGGTTTAGTGGTTAGGTTAAAGGGGTTGTAGGAATTTATAGGGTTAATAGTTAAGAAGCATTTTCTCTAAACTCAGGGACAAGGCAAGAATGTCTACTTTTACCATATCTCTTCAATATAGTACTTGAAGTTCTTGCTAGAGTAATAAGACAGCTAAAGGAGATCAAAGGGATACACATTGTAAAGGAAGAAGTCAAATTATCCCTATTTGCAGATGATACCATAGTATACACAAATGACCCCAAAAATTCCACCAGAGAACTCTTACAGCTGATAAACATCTTCGATAAGGTGGCCGGATACAAAATTAATTCTGAAAAATCAGAAGCCCTCCTTTATGCAACAAATTAATGCGCTGAGAAAGAAATTAGGGAAAGAACACCCTTCACAGTAGCCACAAACAATATAAAATACCTGGGGTAACTCTAACCAAGCAAGTGAAAGACCTGTTTGACAAGAACTTCAAGTCTTTGAAGAAAGAAATTGAAGAGGACATCAGAAGATGGAAAGATCTCCCATGCTCATGGAGAGGTAGGATCAACATGATAAAAATGGCCATCCTGACAAAAGCAATATACAGATTCAATGCAATTCCTATCAAAATACCAACACAATTCTTTATAGACCTGGAAAGAGCAATTCTCAACTTCATATAGAATAACAAAAAACACAGAATAGCTAAATCAATCCTGTACAACAAAAAACATCTGGAGGCATCACCATCCCAGATTTCAAGCTGTACTACAGAGCAATAGTAATAAAAACAGCACGGTACTGGTATAGAAACAGACCCGTGGATCAATGGAATAGAATTGAAGACCCTGAAATGAACCCACACACCTATAGTCACATAATTTTTGACGAAGAAACCAAAACCATACAATGGAAGAAGGACAGTATCTTCAACAAATGGTGCTGGTCTAACTGGATGTGGACATGTAAAACAATGAAATTAGACCCATATTTATCACATTGTACAAAATTAAGTCCAAGTGGATCAAAGACCTTAACATAAGGCCTGACACAATAAATCTATTAGAAGAGAAAGTGGAGAAAACCCTTGAACTCATTGGCACAGGTAACAACTTCCTGAACAGAACACCAACAGATCAGGCTCTAAGACCAACAATCAATAAATGGGACCTCATGAAACTGACAAGCTTCTGTAAGGCAAAGAACACCATCATTCAAACAAAATGGCAACCTACAGATTGAGAAAAGATCTTTACCAACTCCACATATGACAGAGGGCTAATATCCACAATTTATAAAGCACTCAAGAAATTAAACACCAAGAAATCAAATACTCCAATGAAAAAATGGGAAACAGAGCTAAACTGAGAATTCACAAAGGAGGAATCACTAATGACAGTGAGACATTTGAAGAAATGCTCAACATCCTTAATCACCAGGGAAATGCAACTCAAGATGGCTCTGAGATTCCATCTCATACCTGTCAGATGGCTAAGAACAAAAACTCAAATGACAGCACATGCTAGTGAGGTTGTGGAGAAAGGGGTACACTCCTCCATTGCTGGTGGGAGTGTAAACTTGTACAACCACTATGGAAATTAGTCTGGTGATATCTTAAAACCCCTTGCTTCAAGTGTAGACAGACTGCTGTCCAAAAAGGACAAAACTTGGAAGCAGGTAAGTCGACAGCCTAGCTCTGCTAAGACAGGGTAGGTAAGTCCTTCATAATTCCTGCTCTACAATCAATGTCTGTCAGAGAAATGGGGCCAAACAGCTGAAGATTGATGCTGTAATGTATGGAGAGAAAATGGGAACTGTCGAGGCAGCCACGGGTATGTCATTTCTTAGTTTTGGAAGCTGTAGGCCCTGCACTTCCTATATAATCAGATATATTTATCCCTCTCAGGTCTCTGAGGTGGTTGAAGAATTGATAGCTAGAGTCTCATAGTTAAATTTTGAGTTGTTCAGGAATCAAGAGGGTGTTCTGGATCTAAGAAGATGTTTTTAAAATTGTGATGCAATAGGGCCTCTTCAAAAACCTCAAGAGATCTGCAGAATATGGCATTCAAAGATGTTTTCGTAACTTTAGACTTTTTTATATCAAGACATATCAACTCCTGACAGCACCCCCTATTCTACCCCAAGTAGAAGATGAGCATCGAAGAATCTCCAGTGGGAGATGATTGAATTAGTCGCAAGCCTATCTCTTGGTAGGAAAAGCCCCTTGATCCAACTGTAGACAGAACCCTCAAATAACCCTCATAACTGTGGCCTAATTGCCTCTGTTGTTTTGTATTGTATTTATTATTATAAGAGAAAGAGCCATTTGTTGGACTGAAAGGGGAAACTGTAGGGGGAAATAAAATATACCTTAAACTTAAAAAAAAAAAGGGAAGAGGATGGGGGATTGAGGGTGGGAGGGTGGGACTGGAGGGGGAAATAGGGTGGGGACTGCGATTGAGATGTAACTTGAAGAAATAAAAAATAAAGGAAAAAAAATTTAAAAAAAGTTAGTATGAAAGCTGAGTTAGATAGAGAACTTTAAACTCATGGAGATAGTTAGTTAGTAGAATGTTAAAGTCAGGGACCAAATACATATGGACTGGACATTGAGAATGTATGCTAAGCCATATAACTCTCAGAATTGTGGCCTATTTATTTCAGTTGTTTTGTACTCTAATTATTGTTATAAGTGAAAGAACCATTTGTTGGACTGAAAAAAAATAATTATGCATTCTGGGGGAAGGGTGGGCCTGGGAGGGGTGGAGGGAGAGGGCTGTGATGGAGATGCAACTTGAAGTAATAAATAAACATTAAAAAAAAAGAAATCTTGGAATAGCCCTACCTCAAGATACCCAGCCATACCACTTCTGGGTATCCACCCAAACGATTTCTCAACAAACCATAAGGACATATCCTCATCTATGTTCATAGCAGCCTTATTTATAATAGCTAGAAACTGGAAACAACCCAGATGTTCTTCAACCAATGAATGGATATAAAAATTGTGGTACATTTACACAATGGAATACTACTTAGCAATCAGAAACAAGGAAACCATTCAATTTTCAGCCACATGGTTGGAACTAAAAAAGTTCATACTGAGTTAGCTAACCCAGACTCAGAAAGATACATATGGTATCTATTCATTTATAATTGGATTTTAGCCTTATAGTACAGGATAACTATTCTACAACCAACAGACCGAAAGGATCAGGAACATAGACTTTGTTACTTATTTTTTTAAATAATTTATTTTTTATTTCTTCAAGTTACATCTCAATCACAATCCCCTCCCTACTCCCCCCTCCAGTCCCACCCTTCCCCCCTCCTCCTCCTCCTCAACCCCCCATCCTCTTCCCTTTTTTTTTTTTTTTTTAGTTTAAGGTATTTCTTTTTTCCCCCCAACAGCTCTCCCTTTCAGTCCAAAAAATGGTTCTTTTTCTTATAACTACAAATACAATACAAAACAACAGAAATAAATAGGCCACGATTATAAGAGTTATATGGCTTAGCATACATTCCCAATGTCCAGTCCATATGTATTTGGCACCTGACTTTAACATTCTACTATCTAACCATTTCCATGAGTTTAAAGTTCTATATCTAACTCAGCTTTCATACTAACTTGCCTCATAATTTTAAAAATATCTTCTTAGATCCAGAACACCCTCTTGATTCCTAAACAACTCAAAATTTAACTATGAGACTCTAGCTATCTATTCTTCAACCACCTTAGAGACCTGAGAGGGATAAATATATCTAAGGGGACAATTTGCCCAAGGACTGCTACCATGTTGGCCCCCAGTGAAAGAGGAAGCTCTTAGCCCATATATGACTGTTGAGCTGAGAGGGGCTGATATGTAGGGAGGAGGACTGGGAAGGGTGGGAGAGGGAGGAGAGGGTGGGAGGGTGGAACCAGGAGGGGTGGAATAAGTGCACTGTGATGGAGATGTAACTTGAAGCAATAAACAAACAAACAACAATCAACCAAACCAAGAGTTGGTTCTTTGAGAAAAATCAACAAAATAGACAAACCCTTAGCCAAACTAATAAAAAGGCAGAGGGAAAATACCCAAATTAACAAAATCGGAAATGAAAAGGTGGAAGTATCTACAGACATTGTGGAAATCCAAAGAATCTTTATGTCTTACTTCAAAAACCTGCACTCCACAAAATTAGAAAAACCTAAGGAAAATAGACATATTTTTTGATAGATTCCACCCACCAAAGTTAAATCAAGATCAGGTTAACAAATTAAATAGTCCTATAACCCCTAAGGAAATAGAAGCAGTCGTCTTCTGCTTCTATATTGGAGATATAAAATCTCCCAACCAAAAAAACCCAGGACCAGATGGTTTTAGAATTCTATCAGACCTTCAAAGAAGAGCTAATACCAATACTCTTCATTTTCTAAAACAGATCATATATTATGACATGAAATAAGTCTCAACAAATATAACAAAACCTAAACAGTTATTTGATTTTCATCTCATTCAATAGAAAAAAAAAGAGCTTCAAATTAACAGCTAACGAATCTATAGAACATATACAAACTCATGGAGATTAGTGAAGTTCCACACTAGTGAGTAAATAAGTCAGATAAAATCAAGATGGAAAGTTATAAATCCTTAAGAATTGGAATGAATAAAGAGTATACTGGAATATATGTGATATTATGAAACCAAAGCCATCATAACAGAGAAGTCATAGCTTTAAAGGCCTCCATTAAGAAGGAAAAGAGTTTCAAAACAACAAAAGAACCTCACAACAGGATTAACCACTTGGAAAGCAAGAGCATCCCAAAATCAAAATCAGCAAGTGGAAGAAATAATTAAGAGAGGGAGGGAGACTAAAATCAACAAGTGTACAAATAAAAGAGACATTTATGTCAGATACTAATGAAACTTAGGAAAAAAAATCCTAGGACATTCCTTAAAAGCATGTAGTCCACTCAATGAAAAAATGACTTTCAAGATGCACATAAAATACCAAGATCAAACCAAGGAGAGATAATTTAAACAAATCTGTAAGGAATAAAAAGACTAAAGCAGTATAAAAACCCCCTAACCTACAAAAGGAGAAATCCTCATCTAGATACCTAAATGAACTCATTTCTAAATTCTATCAACTCTACAATGAAAAATAACTATCAATTGTTCTCATAATAGTCCACAAAATAGAAAAGGATGGAAGGCTTACAACAGTGACAGATTATGTTCGTGGAGCCATATTATCCTGATACTCAAACCAGATAAAGACACAGGAGAAGAAAATTATAGATCAAACTTCCTGATTAACATAGATGAAAATTTTCTCAATAAAATATCTGAAAGCCCTGCACTTCCTATATAAGCAGATATATTTATCCCTCTCAGGTCTCTGAGGTGGTTGAAGAATAGACAGCTAGAATCTCATAGTTAAATTTTGAGTTGTTTAGGAATCAAGAGGGTGTTATAGATCTAAGAAGATACTCTTAAAAGTGTGTTGCAAGTTAGTATGAATGTTGAGTCAGATATAGACCTTTAAACTCATGGAGATGGTTAGATAGTAGAATGTTAAAGTCAGGGGCCAAATATGTATAAACTGGACATTGGGAAGGTATACTGGGCCATTTTACTCTCATAAATGTGGCATATTTATATCTGTTGTTTTGTATAGTACTTACTGTTATAAGAGAAGGAACCATCTGTTGGACTGAAAGGGGAAACTTCTGGGGGGAAGAGGGTGGAAGGGCGGGATAGGAAGGGGGAATAGGGAGGGGTTTGTGACTGAGATGTAACTTGAAGAAAAAAAATAAAGTATTTAAAAAAATATCTGAAAAATAATTTGAAGGCTGTTAAAAGGGTCAGAGCCACTCTCTGCTCCCATTTTTGGGAGTCCCACAAGAACACCAAGCTACAAAACCAGAACATATACTCACAGGACCTCACTCAGACCCATATAGGATCCTTGATTGTCCCTTCAGTCTTGGTGAGCCTCTATGAACCCTGCTTAGTTGATTCTGTGGGCCATGTTCTCATGGTGTCCTTGACCCCTCTACCTTCTACAATCCTTCCTTTTCCTCATCCATGAGGATCCCTGAATTCTGCCTAATGTTTGGCTGTTAGTCTCTGATCACAACTGCGTTAGACATCAATGAGTACAGCAGAGTATCATTAGGAATCATTTCATTAACTTTTTCCTCCTTTTTTTTTTTGCCAGTGTGTTTGATTCTGTTATAGGTCTCTTGGATATCCATCATCTGAGTGTTGACCATCCAGGCAGTGTCAGGCATGGGATGCCTCTCTTGGCATGGGCCTCAAGTTCGGCCTATCATTGGTTGGCCACTCCCACAAGTTCTGTATCAACATTGTCCCAGTACATCTTGCAAGCAGTACAGATTTTAGGTTGAAGGTTTTATGGTTGGGTTGATATCCCAGCCTTACCATTGGAAGCCTTGACTAGTTACAGAAGACAGCAAGTTCTGACTCTGTATCCCCCAAGGCTAGAAATTTTCACTAGGGTAGATGCCAGTAGATTTCAACTGCACTATTTCTACTTTGCTCCTTCATATGCCCCCAATTTTAGTCCTATCTACCAGAATTCTTCCTCTCCACCCTCCCCCTACCCAGTCCCTCCTATTCTCATTCCCAACTGCCCTCAGTCCACCCACAAAATCTATTCTATTTCCCCTTCTCAGGTTTTTCCATGCATCCTTTCCTTGAGCTCTCCTTGTTACTTAGCCTCTTTGGGTCTGTAGATTATAGCATGATTTTCCTTTACTTAACAGCTAATATCCACTTTTTAGTGAGTACAGACCATGTTTGTCTTTTTGGTTCTGGGTTACCTCTGTTAGAGTTAAGATGTGTTTAAAAAACTGTTCTTTTACATACCTCAGGATGATTTTTGTGCTTATTTTTATTATAACTTGTTATGACATAGGAGGCCTGATCTTTAATGAAGAAGAATGGAAAAGTGGATCTAGGGGAGAGGGGAGGTGGGGATGGGGATCTGAGAAAAGAGGAGGGAGTAGAAACTGCAGTTGGGATGTAATGTATGAGAGAAGAATAAAAAAAATACTTTCAAGGAATAAAAACATCTCTTATAATTAATTAGTTGTTTTTATTCCAGAAATAATGCAGGGATGGTTTGACATATTCCAAGTCAATAAATGTAATATAGGATCACATAAATGGACAGAAGGACAGGAATCATATGATCATCAATATATAGAGAAAAGGCTTTTCACAAAAGTCCAGTTTTAATAAAATCCTGAAGAAACTTGGAATAGAAGGAACTAATCTCAACACACACACACACACACACACACACACACACACACACACACACGTTGAATTTGTCATCAGCTTTTGTTGCAAGAGAATTCCAGGCCATCCATATATGTATAATGTATGGATATAGTTTTATTAACACCACATTACTCAGGGGCTTCCATGAATGATCAATCCTGTAAATTATCTGTTGATAGCTCAGATCACTTTAAGTGTTTCTTCTTCCTCTCAAACTAGAGAATATTGACATAAGCGACTTATTAAAAAACCGTGCCTGGTCTACACAAGTGGTATGACAGGCAAGTTTTCATTGAGTCTTGTGACTAAGACTTATGGAATCCGAGTAAGCAAGACTAATTGCCCATATTTTTATGTTTTAATGTATGAAGCATTTTACAGTCTGTTTTCCAGAGAGCATGATATCTGATATCACACTATGGGCTTGGTCTCTTCCTTTATCAGTATTTTAGTATTTCACTACTGCAAATTAAAAGCAAGCCTTCTCTTCAGGAGCAATTATGTCAAATATAAATATTTACTTTAAAAAACAGTCACAAGATGAAGTATTTTCTTGATCATCATAATTCTTACTAATACAAATGATCTAACAAATGAAGATATATCTTAAAAATCAAAGACAATGAGGAACAAAGGTGTCAAGCAGGAAAGCATTCGCACTTATAAAAACAAGAGACTTTCAGAGGGTTTGAAAAACATGCAAAAAACTAAGGCAAATATCACCCTTTAGATTCAGCAAGAAGTGTTAAAATTTCATCAGAAACTTCTTCCTTAGCATTTAATCCCAATATAAAATCAGTATGGCTAAAACTAGGAATAATCTTGTGGTATACGAGGTTGGATATTTTGGGTTCCAAATTTGCAACATCTTGTGGATCAGCCAAAAAATCTTTTAAACCACTCCACATGGCAGTTGGAACCTTCATGTTTTCCACATTGTATAATGGTGGAGTAGTCTAATGGAAAATGGTAAAGAGTAATGCATTAGCAAAAAACTAACAAAAACACCATAAAACAATAGCAAAAGATATCAAACTCTTAATGCTTTATTATCATCTGTGACAATATAGTTGTAATTATGTGGCCATTATGTCCATAGAAATTATTGATGACCTCAGCCTTTGTCAGGGAAAAAATAATTTATTTTTATATATTTATTTATTTTAGTTTTTGCCACAGCTACTTTCTATGTAGCTTAAGCTGGGACTTTTGGTGGAATCCTCCTATCTCAGCATCCTTAGACTGAGGGTACTGGGATGTGCCTCAATGCCAAGATTCATCCAAATTAAACTGATACAAGTCCCATATTCTCTGAACCTTGGTTCTTTACATGTGAAATGACTATATCAATAAATGTCTGATAAATCTCAGAATTTATCATAATTTTGTGAGATCCAAATAATGTAATAGGTGGAGAATTATCATAGTGTCATCATTCAAAAGAGAATGCTATTTGTTGCATCCTTCCAAAATTCTGTGCAGTCCCTCTTCCTAAGAAAAATAAAATGTTTTATAGTCTTATTTTAAAAAGAGAGCTTTGGTTATGTTTCTTAGACTTATATGCCTTTTGTAAGGTCAGATCATTATATGTGGAAAAAGAGACTTACCTGATTGTAGTGTTGCATATTTAGAAATGGACTTCCCCAATCATAAGCCTGAAATTTACCGCTTTTAATTGCCTTAAAGAATGAGAAAACATATCATTACTTACAAAACCTTATGCTACAACCAGAAGTTGTTGAATTTTATTGTCTCTTTTTACAATAATGACACATCTACCCAGATAAACCCAGTACATTTTCTATCTTAATGATATGTACTGCCTGACCAATGACTACTAAATTATAGTCTTAGAAAATTACATATTACATTAATAGGTATAAGAAGTACCTTGAAAATATAAACTTACTTTGATAACAGCTCAGACAAAATATATTATAATAAGTTTAAAATGTATCAGTAAATATGTTCTCCACAGCAAGAAAAGTCAACAAGAAGCTGAGAAAATGTCATGAAACATAAGAGCTTAGATATTTAAATATGTAAAATAGATGTATCGTTTATGCTATATTTAGTTTTAGTAGTATGTAGTAAATTTCAGCTTATAATTTTTTTTAGGTTTATTTATTACTTCAAGTTACATCTCCATCACAGTCCCCTTCCTCCACCCCTCCCAGTCCCACTCTCTCACCCTCTCACATTCTCCTTCTTCTCCCACCTATCCTACTCCTCCAGTGTGAGGTGCCCTACATATCAGCCCCAGCAGCCATATGAAGCCTGAGAGCTTCCTCTTGCACTGGGGGCCTACATGGCAGCTCCACTAGTGCAAAGTGTCCCACTGATAGGTAATAAATTCTATGTTCCTGTTCCTTTCCGTCTTTTGGTTGTAGAATAGTTAATCCATACAATATGGCTAAAATCCAGTTATAAGTGAATAGATGCCATGTGTATCTTTCTGGGTCTGCATTAGCTCACTCAGGATGAGCCTTTCTAGTTCTATCCATTTGTCTGAAAATTTACTGGTTTCCTTGTTTCTGATGGCTGAGTAGTATTCCATTGTGTAAATGTACCACAGCATTTTTTTTTATCCATTAGTCATTTGAGGGACATCTGGGTTGTTTCCAGTTTCTAGCTGTTACAAACAAAGCTGCTATGAACATACTTGAGGAGACGTCCTTGTGGTTTGATGAGGATGGTTTGGATGTATACCCAGAAGTGGTATGGCTGGGTCTTGAGGTGGAGCTATTCCAAGTTTTCTAAGATATCGCCAGACTGATTTTCACAGTGGCTGTACTAGTTTGCACTTCCACCAGCAATGGAGGAGTGTTCTCCTTTCTCCACAACCTCGCCAGCATGTGCTGTCATTTGAGTTTTTTATCTTAGCCATTCTGACAGGTATGAGATGGAATCTCAGAGTTGTCTTGAGTTCCATTTCTCTGATGATTAAAGATGTTGAGCTTTTCTTCAAGTGTCTCTCGGCCATTAGAGATTCCTCTTTGTGAATTCTCGGTTTAGCTCTGTTCCCATTTTTTGATAGGATTATATGGTCTCTTGGTGTTTAATTTCTTGAGTTCTTTATAAATTTTGGATATTAGCCCTCTGTCAGATGTGGGGCTGGTGAAGATCTTTTCCCAATCTGTGGGCTGTGTTTTGTCCCAATGACAGTGTCTTTGCCTTACAGAAGCTTTTCAGTTTCATGAGGTCTCATTATAAATATTGTTAATTATCAAATGTGTTTAATTATAAGAATCTAAACTAATGCTTATAAGAAAAAAAATATTAAATTACTACTTGTAAAAGTTGCTTTACTACTCTATAATTCAAATGAATTCAAAATATACTTCAGATTAAGTTGGTTGCTGTTCACATTAATATTTTACATGTAATAAAATTTGTAACCTTCATATATAACTTCATATGCATAATTGTTCTGTATAATTACACAACACAAGAATTTTCAAAAGATGTTAAGATAGAGATATGTTCACATGCTGTGTAGCTAAAAGTAGAAGAAATTAAGAAATTATAATAATTAGAAGCAAGTATCAGAAACAAAGTAGAAATGTTAAGAGAGTCGCAGAATCCTGAATAGAATCTTGTCAACAAAGCAATATAAAGAGGCATCTTTTTGAATATGAAATATCTCAATTCATTGATAATGTAATAATAGAATACAAATGTTAATACCAGTAAAGACTCATAATATGCAAAGGCCATGCTCATGTATAGAGTTTAAGTAGTATACATTTGAAAATAACTGAAAAAAAAAAACCTTGATAAAATGGGCATGTTCCCTATGCATAGGTACTAGTTTTCCTCTTGTCAAATAACATTAGTAGGAAGACCTCATCCTATCCACAGTGTCTCTGGTGACACATAGGAGATTCTTCTGAATAAGCGGGTATAAAAGCTATCACAGTTTATTCATAGGCTTTAAGGGCACCTAGAATTCTCATCTTGCATCAGTCTGGAATTAATTACTAAAATTGGTGGCAATTGGACATAAAATATATATGTGTGTACATTTACTGATTGGACATGTTGGAGAAAGCACTTAGGCACTGTTTACAGTTTCAGATTTCAATGTTCTAAGATCTGGTTAATGCTCTATCTGAGGCATTCTCTGATTGGATAATAAAAGTTGCTGATGGCCAGTTTCATGGGAAGAAGAAAGGAACCCTGGGACAGACAGAGGAAGTTCTATTTTTTTTTCTGCCAAGAGACATGGAGAGAGATAGATGTGTCTGAGAGCTCAGAAGATACAGCAAGCCATGTTGCTGGTTTGGTCAAGGTGGTCGGATTAACGTAGGTGAGCTAGTTGAAAGTGTGCCCAGCTAAAGTCTAAGCATTGAAAGGTCTTGGTGTATTTCTTTTATGGACATAAATGCTACCCTGGGTCTCAGGCCTCTTCACCTGGAGATTTAAGTCTGCCTTTTACAACAGGAATATAAAGCCATTCTCTTTGAGAACAAAATGATGCAACAATTTTTTTATCACATTTTTCTACAAGGGTTCTATGTACCTATACGTTTCCTTTAATCTGTCAAATGGGACATAATACCTCAACCGCAAAGCCAACGTGATTTTTCTGAAACTTGTAAAGGAGGAGAATTTTCTGAAATTTATTTTAGAGTAATTTTCTGATACTTATAAAGGAGGAGAATCTCAAAAGCAGAAGAAAGGAAAGAAATATATTTTAAAAATTATACCTGAGAGTAATGTTCAACAGTTTTAGCTGATGTTCCTGCTAGACTGTGTGTTATATACACATCAATGCGGCTCTGAAAGAAAGACACCAAATCCATTTGTCAGTATTCAGTTTCCTTCCACAGAAACACATCTTTCAAAATAGTGAGGCTGTATTACCCCCATATAAAAAGGACACTTATTCTTGCAAAGGACCCAGATTGAATTTCCAGCACCCATATGGTGGCTCACAACCACCCATAGCTCCAGTCCCTGGGTATTTATTGACATTTGTGTGCCTCAGAATGTACACAGACATACATGCAAGTAAAATGCCCATACACATAAAATAAAAAAGATAAAAGAGTCATATCTCCAATCAGTTTATAAGGAAAGACTGGATTTTGACCACAGTAAGGTATCTAAATATTCTTGTTTCAATATGAAAGGTCTTTTTAAAAACTTTTTGAAATTAAAAAAAAATACAGTTACTTCATTTTCCCTCTCTCGATTCTTCAACCCCTTCACATGCACACCTTTGTTCTCTCTCAAATTCAGTACCTATGGATTCTTTTTTCTTTAATTGTCATTACATATTCCTACATATATAAATATAATATTTTCAAACCATATAACTTTACTTGTAAGTCTATGATTTCAGGGGTCATCAATGGTTTTTCTTAAGTAGAATTAGTGCACACACCAATAGTTTGGTGTGAACTTCTTCAGAGAGTTGTTTCTAATTCTCTTAACAATAACTATACATATATATTTTGTGTGTTTTGATGTTAAATTGCTCAAAGGACATAATCTGTTATTAGGGTCAAAGATTAGACAAGCTTAGATATTAACAAAATATGATCCAGCTTATTTACTTTTCATGTCTTAATGAATTTTTCTTTGTTAATGATTCATATTTTATATGATCGTTTATATGGAAATATCCCCAGTTCTGGAACAGAAGTGCTGAACTGGATGATCAGTAACTAGATGAATGACCACAGATACTTAAGAGTTCAGTGAGCAGAAGAACAAGATGAAAGCAAAGCACAAGTTTATTTTAATGTAGATAATTCTAAATGAATTAAAGATTAATTTACCAGATTGATTTGTTATCTGGAAAGCACAACTCCCCTCCCCCCCAAAAAGCCCCCCAAAACAAAAACAACAATGAGTTTGGAAGAAAAATGACACATACCTTATTTAATTGCTCTGGGGCAAATCCAGTCAGTGATCCCAGTAGAGCAGCACATCCAGTATTGACCACCTCCATGTTGCACGTGTATGGGGACAGCTTACTGAGAATTACAGTAGGCAAAAAGTCTTTTTCACCAAAAACGAGCTGAAATTGAGAAATTTGAAGAGCAATTCTCACTCCGAGAGATGGCTATATTTTTACATATGTTTACCATAAAATGAAAACATGTCCGCAGAAAAACTTGCAAATGAACAAAACTTGTGTCAGTAGTGGCTACACAGATTAAGCGAATGTGTTCCATCTACCCAGTAGAATATTATTCTTTCACAAAGAGGTTCCTATAATGCTACAGCACAGGTGAACTAACAATATTTACACCAGCTGAGATAGCCAACACAGAGGACACCACAGCGTGTGATTCCATTTAGATGAACAGACTAAGGACAGCAACTTTAACAGACACAGAGGTGATCCAAGATGCTGGGGGAAAGACACACTGGCAGCTTCATTTTGAAATGATGTTAAGTAATTGTAATTGAAAACATACACAAAATACATACAAAATAAGAGTTCTCAAACACTGGCTATTGGGCTGCGAGAAAATGTGAAAAATATGAATGTAACTAACTGAGAGTTACGTTGCCCATCTGTTGCCCAAAGAGGATTCCCAGCTTGCTAATCTTTATAAACAAATCAAAGATGGAGAAGACCAAGGCAGCTAAGGTTTTCATCAAAGAAGGAGGTGAAACTCAAAGAAATATAGAGACTCTACTCAGATTTTCAGTTTACTAAGGACTGCATATCTACTTGAGGAAACTCGGGCCACAGAATGAGCCACTGTAAAGATTCACGAATGCTGAAGGTATCAGATAAGCCTGTCTCCAAGCAACACAATAATTAGATATTTTTGTAGCTATTAGACTGACTCGGCTCCAAAGTAAAATTAGGCTTCTATAAACCTTATATTCTGGCATTTTGTATCTATTATTATTTGGAATAATAAAGGGATACTTTGTGGTAATAAAGTCAGTGACAAACAAAATAGGACCATGGATTTTATGCAAAAAGGATTATCTGTTTACTAATTTAACAATGGATAATCTAAGTAGTTCTCTATACATTTAAAAATGATATTATAGTTATACCCACATGACTTATAAGTGAAATAGACGGAACATTAATCCTATAAAAAGGAAGTAATGGAATACTTCCTTACCTCTTTTATGGGGCAGCATTAGCTTAATATCAAACTTAGAAAGACATTCATAGGAAAGGAAAATACAACAAATACTTCTCAGAAACGAAGACAGTAATTGGGGGTGCAGCTCAGTTGATTTGTTGCCTAGCACTGCATAAAACCTACAGAGTAATTAATAAACACCTAAAATTCCACTACTTAATAAGTACAGTGAGGAGGATCAAGAGCAGTTCAAGCTGTCCTCAGCTACACCACAAGTTCAAGGCCAGCCGAGGATAAAAGTAAGTAAAATGGAGAATAAATGGATATGCTAAAAAACTTTTTAAATGTAAATGTCAATTGATCTTCCTGTTGTGGTAAAAATAGAAAATTAGTTATAGAAATGATATTATATTCAGAAAAAACTGAGATTTGTCTTTGGAATGAAAGTTGGTTTAATTAAAAAAACGATAATTCACCATGTTAACAGATTATGAAATAAATCATGCATGATCTCAGTAGATTTAGAGAAAGCATACAACAACATCTGGCAACCATTTCTTATTGCCAACTAGCAATAGATATTAACATCATCAGACTATGAAAACATAAATCTGTGAAAAGTTCATAGACTAAATAGTTTGTACCTAAATGTACAATAGAGCATCTTCTCTCACTGTCAATAAAATAAAATATAGGCAAAATTTTAAATAGAAAAAGACAATTAAAAAAATCTGTGTCCAGGAGAAAGAATGTCATTTTCTTCAGGGGTGAGTTGTTCATCTCCACACAGTGCCTTCTCATGTTCATGAAAGAAACCCAACTAGGCCCAATGAATCACACAACAACAACAAAACAGATTATGAAAGTAGAAGGGGGACGCGTTTGAATGAAGGTGTCATTCGGGGGAGGAGTATGGGTAAGAGAGAATAATGAGGTGAATATAATCAATATATTGCATACATGTTTGATGTGGTCAAATGAATAGAGGAAAAGAGAAAACTGTATTACATAAAACATTATCCTATATATCAAAACTAAATGAATCTACAAAAGGTCAAAAAAGAACTGGCTCAAAGTAGTCATTGTGTGAAGCAAAGTTACAGGGTTCAGGATCAAACAAACACACACACACATACATACATACAAACATACACATACACACACATACATACAAACACACACATACACACACACATACACACACACACACACACACACACACACACACACACACACACACACACCATTGAGATGTCAACAAACAACAGAAATAATTTAAAACAAAACCCTAAGTGGAGTTACAGTGGTTTAGGGAGAAGAAATGACAGAAAATGAACAAGCTATTTGTTCTGTTTTGTTTTCCTTGAGTGTTTGATGCAAATTAGGATCCTGACTTAAGTATAATGTAAGGCTCTGAAATAGTACAAATCTAAGTAATTCAGACAATATGTCATCCAGGAACACTATGAAGATTTTCATAGCCTAGAATGCCCAACTAGCCTTCTCATAATCCTAAAAGACCAGAAGAGTTACAAATGAAGAAAAGAAGGTACTTGCTTTTAATGTTAATATTATCCCTAAGCACAGATTTGAATTTTTATTATGTAAGAGAAAATATGACAAGCACATGGCAATTCAATCTTCATATTTTATTATTATTTTGTCTGATGTTTATTTGGAGATTTAGCTATGTATCCTAGGCCTGTGTGGTACCACCTAGGTAACTGAGCCTGGGCAAAAATTCACAATTGTTCTGGTGGTTCTGAGTTTACAGTTATGAATTAGCATTCCTAGAATAAAATGACAATTTTCAAAAGATTATGATATTATTTAAAGTAGTTGAAAATATAAATGATACCTGAGTGGAATTTTTAATTATAAAGGAACATTGAATATTTAAGTGGAAGGATACAATCGAAAAGATGTTTCACCTACAGTAATGTGGTAAATGTAAATGAAACCACAGTTTGGTATTTTAAGCCAATCAGAGGGTGAAAAGTGTTTAAGAACCTTAAGTGATGGCAAAGATGTACAGGAATTTTACCATCATATTTTGATGGTGGCAAACAATATCATAGACAACCTTGGAATCCTGATAGTGTCATAAGATGAAACCCATACTGAGAAAGTGAAAATTACCATCTCCATGAAGAGCAATATTTACAATGGTTTTATTTATCTTTAATGAATACATGTTTTCATGGTTCTACAATATTATAGCAGTAGCTATATAACACCAACAATAATATCAAGTACAGTGAAGAAAACTTAGTATACGCACAAGGTGCTTGGTGATGGCAAGTATAAATAAAAATGTACAACTACTGAAATTTAAGGTGCAAGTTTATAGAAGACAGGAAACTTGACAGTGAAACAAAAGATAAGATAAACAACATTAGGAGACATTTCAAAAGGTTATCCAGTACAAAGTGATCAGTCCTAAACATTCGTACATACATACCAGCAACACGAATGGATTTAGTAGGTATGTATATGTTTGTGTAATGACAAGAATTAAAGAGAGAAGGTCATGAATTTAAGAGGGTGAGGGGGCACATGAGGATGTGAAAGAGTACAGAGAGAGGGGGAATGATGTAGATATAGTATACTAACATATAAAATTCTCAAAAAAAGTTAGCAAGAAGCTGATATAGATAAAAGAAAATACATTCATGCTTGAGAAAGTGCATAAGACAAAACTCAGGCTGCCCAAACCGAGGTGAGACTCACTGTTTACAAGGGAGGCTATGCAGGTGGGTGAGCACTAGACTGTACAGGTAGATCTCTTCAATCTTATTTTGAACACTTTGAGTTCATCACAAACCTCGAAAGTCGTTGGAGTGAAGTCACCTAGACTGAGCCCAACACCTTGGATATATTTAACAGTAGAAACTGGAGCCAGTAAAAAGCTCATTTTAATCTTTGCAGCCAATTGCTGATTTGTCGCAAATGCTCCCAGAGCTGAAAGAAATTTTGAAAAAGTATATTTTGCTGCTGTTCCTTCTTTCTTAACATTTCTGCATACTTAGGCCATCACAGAGATTACGTTTGCCCTTTGCCAAACATTTAAAACTAGCCCTGAAGATGTCCCTTAGTTTACTCACCAGAGTGCTAAGACTTTAAATCCTGCAAGTTCAATTCAAATGAATGACTCTTTATGATTTACCATTAGGAAAAAACATTCCAGAAGAGGGAAAATATTGTGACCTTTAAGTGTTCTCTCTAATAACTATGGAATTCTGTTACTTTGCCATTTTCTGCTCTGGGATGTTCCATTTAATTTCTTTTTGTTTTATCTTCTGGCCAATGTGAAGTTTGTTTACATTTATTAAGGACTTTGAGACACCCTTTGATTTTTTTTTGACTGCTGGCTCATGTATTTGAGTAGCCAGACTGACCATATTTCAGGATTAGCTCAACATTAAAAAAAAAAAAAGATCTCCTGCAACTCTTGGAAAAGACACCTACCCAAAAGGTCACATATTGATTTTAATGATCTATGGTCATTTCTATCATCACAAGTCTTCTCTGTATCATCTTCAGCCTACCAGTGTGGGTGCACACACATATATGAATCTATCTACTTATCTATCTTTAATCAATCTACCTGTCTATCAAACATCTATCTATCACACTGTAATTGAACAAAGGGATTCACTAGTTAGAAACATTTTCTCTGGCAGTCAGACAGGTGGAACCATCTATACTTTGACACATTTTTTTCTTGAAAATATATACTTTGTACAAGCCCAAACACTATAAATCATAGCTGTGTGAGAACTGACCAAGGCAGGACAACTTAAGAGCTCAGTAGAGCCTGATTCATAAAATTTTCCTAAGCAAAATTTATACACCAATCTTTGACACATACAATATCATATAAAGAACATAGTGAGTCATTAGTCTCAGAAATTCTAGCTGTAGAGAATCTTAGAAGTATCTTACACATGCACTTCATTTATATATCTTATGTGTTAGAAACTATGGTTTTAACATTTGACATTTTAAAAGCAGGCTACAGTTGTTATCATCTGTAAAAGAGCTTGTCTATGGTTTACTGGCAGATGCAAATTATACACATATATTTGTGTTCTTCAGGATAACATGTCAGCATTGTTCTTTTTTTTTTAGCATACCAAGAAGGGATCCTTGAGAATGGCCAACATAGTAAATCTGCTTTTGTCCTGTTTTCTTCAGAATAAAATCAATGGTGGCTGGAAGGTCAAATTTTATCATTTCATCACAACTGCAAGAAAATAGAACGGACAAAAGGTTATTTGATTTTTAATAATAATAAATAAATAATTTCTGTTTTAAATGATGTCTTTATATAGTTCATATGAAGGGAGACATGGTTCACAAAGTGATACCAATAAGCAATTACTACCCACATGCTTGCTATGTTACCACCTTAGAAGCATAATTTCTCCATGATCACAAATTTCCCATGATGCATGTCTACAATTATACACATTGCACACAATTACATTAGCATCGCTACATCCACAGTGAATGATTTAGACTTAATTTAGAACACCTTTACTCTAGAGCCAAATTTTTGAAAGTCCTAGGTTCTCCATATGATTTAAGATTGGGAAGTAGGTTCTAAAATCTCCCCCAAACCACACACACACACACACACACACACACACACACACACACACACACAC
>CAJQZJ010009141.1:419278-435373 GCA_907164525.1 Lophiomys imhausi
CACACACACACACACACACACACACACACACACACACACACACACACACACAGAGAGAGAGAGAGAGAGAGAGAGAGAGAGAGAGAGAGAGGTGTAAAGGAACTTGATTAAACAAATTGATGAAAATAAACTCCAGGGATTATTCTACTACTCTATGATGCAAAGTAATCAGATGTACTTTCAGGCTTCTCCTCTCTCCCTTACTGTCAATCCTTCCACTCACAAAATAGCAACAGTATCAGGCTCAGGATGCAGCTCATTGGAAAACAATTAAATGATTGAGGAGTGAGTTTGATCCCCTGGAGTCCTGTCTCTCATTCCCCCCAAAAAGCCAGGTATGCTGGTGGGTGCCTGAAATCTCAGCAATGCAGGGACAGAAATAAACATATCCTGACTGTTGACCTGACCAGCCAGCCTATTCTACTTAGAGATTTCCAAGCTGTACAGTGTGTCTAAGGAATGACACTTGAATTTGTGCTCTGAACACCACATAAACACATGTACATGAATTTTATACACAAGTTTTATATACACAAGCATGAATATGCACACATACACAGAAATCAGGAGATAACACTTTAAGTAGAAAGTAATGGAGGATGACTGTACGCAAATTTCTATGTTTACCAGATCATCGTTTTAAATATATCAAATTTACTTCAATGAAACAATTGTATATGGACTTGCATGAGGTCTGTGAGATGACTCAGTGAGCAAAGGCACTTGTTACCAACCCAGTTGCCTTGGGTTTGATCCCCTGCACCGACATGGGTAAAGGAGATAGCTAACTCCCTTACATTGTTTCCTGGCCTCTAAACACACAGTGAAGCATTTGTACATACATACATACATACATGCGTACGTAAATACATACATACTTACATACATATATACATACACCCACAAATAAAGAAGTGTAGTTTTTAATATAAGTGGATTGATTAGAAAAGTAATTAGTATTTTGAGAGTAGAAAAATAGGTTATAATCAGAATTTTATTATAATTATTAAGCATAATTACCACAATACAAAATCATAAATCATGCCATCCAAATCTCTAAAAATCACTCCAAGTAAAATGGCTTCAATACAGGTCCACAAATTTATTTAACCATTAAAATATTCAACATTCTTTTAAGGCAAAAGTAAAATTACATGGAATTGTTCCTTACCTAAAATCCCAGAATTCTTTAGTGTTTGGGCTTAGGGTCACATGTTTCTTTGCCCAGGTATTTCCTCTACTGTTTCCCATCCACACATCATACCCAGCATCTGCTAGAATGAAGGCCAGGCTGTTGTAGGGAGGATTGGAAACCCACACACCAGCAGTTGAAAACAAGCCATGCTGACAAAACACTACCTCCTTTGGGGCTGCAAAAGCAATCATGAAAATGCTTTACAGCAATTTACACCATTTACAATTACAGCATCTACTGAAAATGAAAGCAACAATTTCAAATAATCACAATGAAACCATTGTAACATCTACTGAAAATGAAATTAACAATTTCAAATAATCACAAAGGAACCAAAGCTTTTGAAACTAGCAAACTAAGATTATGTTTCATTTTTGTTATATAAGTCAATACTAATCAATATTCAACTTATGTAAGTCAATACTAATCAATATTCAACTTATGTTATATATGTCATTACTAATCAATATTCAACTGGGTAAAAGAAGAGATATTCCTACAAGATCCTGATCTTCCTCCTACCCCATCCTCCTCAAACATAAATTTCCTTGTACATCTATTTAATTTTAAGATTTTATAATAGTTTTCAGTTATTTAAAGAGTGCTTCGTACCTTATGAAACCCAAAAGGCAAATATACAGAAATACTAATGACCAAACACCCAAAGATTAATGTGCAATTTCTTTTAAAACTCACGGGACTCAAGGAATGTCAGCAGCTGCTAGATGGATTTGAGGAGTGAACCAGGTCTCATGGTTACCATCTGGAGCATAAACTATGAATACTCACAACAGCAAATCTAAAGGATCTCACAAATGAAGTGTGCTTGAATGTTCTGCCATGTATTTAGGGACTCAGTGCCACCAATAGATACTCGTCCTTGTCCTCATAGTGACCAATGAAATCCAGGTTCCATTAAGCCCCCAGCTTTAGCCAGGGGAGTCAGGGAGCTGCAATTGCTCTTTTGAAATTACTCAATTTGAAGGTCATTGCTCAGAATGTCATGGCCTCAGAATGCTGACAGCTCCAATATTTATCTCACTTAGAGCCTACCTGAATTGTCAATGTTGTTTTTCCCATGAGGAATTCGGTTAAGTGGAAGGATGTAACCATCATAAGTAATCACCTCATACTCTTCGCTTGGATAATTCCAGTAGGTAATAGTCTCACTCTAGGAAAGAAAACACAAATAATGAATTTCATGATTTTTTTTATACTCAGTCATTTTTCATGATTCTTAAAGTAGAATTTCTTCTTCCTATCATGAAGTCATCATTCATGGTAAGTGCTCAGATTGTAAGAGAAGAAACAATTCAGAAAAGATAAAAAAAACCCTAATAGAGATAAAGCAACTGCATGTAGTTTTATTAAACTGATAAGAACAGATACTACACTTGATCTTAGCCAAAAGGCCGAGAAGCGATGCATGTAGTTTTATTAGAGGCAAGAATAGCTTACAACATTCATGAGAGCTTCAGGATTCTTGTTTTCAAAAAAACAAAATACCATCCCAAGTACATGGATAAAGCACATTGTATTCAGCAGCCACCTCATTTTCAACCTGCAGGGAAAGAGTTATTGTCATGAAATGGCTAACAACACAACACTAACCCAGCTTATCACATGCATAGTATGCCCATGTGTGATCTTCCATAACTGAAAGTTTTCATATTCTATAAAAATAATCTCAGACGAATTCTATACCTTTCAAAGAACAACGTAGGTAGTATTAAAACTGACAATACTGTTTATAAAAGTCATCAGTCTTTCCCTTAGCTGTTCCTAAAAATAAAATAACTCAGACACATTTGCTGATAAAACGTCATCTATGACTATATGGATTTAACATAAAGGACTAGATTAGTATGTACTTTACTTTTTTTTATATTTCCAATGCAAGATCTTTAATTTGTAAGTAGACATTCCAGACTCAAATACAATACACTGGTAGATTGTTTTAGTAAAATTATGCTAACAAATTGAGTTTACAATTACTGATTGATGACTTTAAAGAAGTTAATTAATTCAAAGCCCTTTAGATTTTTGACAGCAAAATGAGGACAGGAGGAAAGTTTTAAGAAAAAGATAGCACGGATGGATAAAAAGCAGAGAAAATAGGGGTTGACATGTAGAAATCCTACATTCCAAGGAATCTTGTGTGGCCACCACACCTATCCTCACCTTCTTTCATAACTATGTATAGCACATGTATTCCACCAATGTTCTTAGAACTTCTAAAATATGTGCTTAAAAAACCCCCACAAACATAAGCAATAAAGATCCCCTTTTCACTCCTTATAAGTATTATTTTAAAGTGCTATTCTGAGCACACAGTTTTAATAATCACATATTTGTCATTTCAGGCTGCTGTAGAAGAGATGGATCCACAGATAGTGTCCCTACTTCTGTCCCAAGCACAGGCTATGGCTTCTGATCTTTCTTTCATTTTAATTTTTTTGTTCAGTTCCCTAATACCAAGATAGTAAGTAAGTTGAAAAAAGGGAAAGATACACCTTAGCAAAATAATCTTAGCAATAAAATCAAAGTCATAAATTTCAACAATCATGTTGTGCTAAATATCCAAACAACTTCATCTCTTTCTGTTTGATTATATCCCTAAAGCAATAACACAACTCACAATTTTAGTCTATCATACTCACTGTTACCAAATATAAATGTTTCTGATTTCTTGTAGTCCGAATGAAAATGTAATTCTCTTTTATTTCCATCCTGCTCAGTATAAATATACCAGTGAATGTATTTTTTGGATGACCTTTCCTAGAAATGCATAGTGCCTACTTTAACCATGAACTTGGGTGTTTGTCAAATCAGAATCAAAAGTCACAAAGCTCTAAAGTTGGCATGGCTCCTTCGCTCTGGACTCATCACCTGCCAATGCCCTTCTCAGTGTAAATCTTCATCCTTTGTGTAATTACTAAGTAAAGCTTTCTTTGGCTCTTAAGCTGGAGAACAGCTCATTGTGCTGTATTTCCCTCAAAACTGTAACTGTGACCCTCTTTCTGTACTGAATAAATTTAAAGGCTGCTGTATACATAGTTACAAAATGAGTCATGATCCAGATTGTGATTGTGAACAATGCCATTTTAAAGACATTCCTATATCTGACTTAATTGGAACATGTGTTTAAATTTGCGAGGTGATATCTTAAGAACATAAAAATTACAAAGCATTGATAGCAATGGTGCTTTAAAACACTCAGGAATACATAAAAATTTCAATAAGGAAAAAAAAAAGCAAATCTCAGTCACCAAAAGATTGGTGAAAATATGTGGAGGCATTTACTCACATCTGTTACATGAAAGTAAACTGGAATGATATCTTGGGAAAACAAATTTCATTGGCCAGAAAAATCAAGATATAAAATCATTCCCTCAGAAATTTCTATCCCTATGTTCCCAGAAAAAAAAAAAAAATCTGGCAGGTTGTTAGCTGAAATGCATAAGCTACTGCATGTGGTTGGAGGCTACTGTCCATAATTACACTGCTGACATGATAAAAGCTACAGGAAGTGGAACCTTGTCAAAATTATTATGTCAGAGGAACCTCACCATTTCATGGATTGATGCTGTATCTCAGGCATAGGCCAAATATGGTTGGAAGTGATGTTTCCAAGGGATATTTTCTTATACAAATAAAAGAAAACCACATCTGCCTTGCCTCAACAACTTGCTTCCTAGATATCCATGTGACCTCTTTCCCCTGCACTTCTTACTGTGTTATGCTGCCTGGCGTCTTGCACCCCTAGAACACAGCACCCACCATGCTCTAAAATCTACAGATGTTTGAGCCACCTGAACCCCCTGTTCATAATTAATACAGTTTGTGGTGTTTTATTTCAGCCTCAGAAATTGGGCAATATCATTCTTCAAATATATTCTAAATAATTTTTCTTACTTATAGTAAAGATATACAAGACAATTACAGCTTGTCATAAACTACATATGCTGACAACCTATGTTATATAAAATTATTATATAACAAATTAAGTAAAATATCACAAGATAGTTCTATACTGTAACATTTCTATGTACTATATTAAAAGCTCTGTGTACAGGAGTGTCTCTGGACATTCAGTTCACCGCTCAGCTCTTGGTTCATTTCCTCTTGCTTTCTCACCTCTGACAATAATAACCTTTAATCTCCTACTCATATCCAATGACTTTAGAATTCATGTTTTGCACAAACCACTTCTGCTTGGCGTGTCATTCTTCATAAGTTTGTCTTCCTTGTTTATTTGTGCTCTCCATTTTGAAGATACTTTTTCATTGAAATTTTCACTTACTGTATAACCAGAGTATAGATGTACAGACTGTCTACTCCATTGTTGCTTTTCAAACTAATAACATTTCTTACAACGTGAAGCATTACAACTTATTTGTAAAGTAGTTTTTTATTTTATTCTATAATATATAGTTTTATGTTGTTTTCTCTTTCTTGTTCTTTAAACATTCCCTGTTGTATAGGAAAACACCTGGCAAAATGGGACCACAATGCATGTAGAATAGAGACCCAGAGGAAGAGTGGTGAATACAAGTATGAATGGATGCTTAATCACAGGAGAAACACACCATTTCCCTTAATTCATTCAGGAGACTACAGTTACGACATTGGCCTAACCTCTTAATTGCCTGTAGGATTGAGAGCCAGCATCTAGAATCTAATCTTCAGAGTTTTGATTTTTTTATGACAAACATATTTCTTTGGAATACATGTCAATAATTTTTCAGATTATAAAAGAAATTATTACAACAATTTTTCTTCATGTCTGCTTTTGTAACTGTCATCTCTGTGTCTGGTATATCCTCTTTACACATATATTGGCAAGAACCTGATCAGATAAAGACTTCATCATGGAGAAAATTTATCTGGCTTGTAAAAATGCTTTTCTGTCCTTTTTTAGAACTTTGAGTTAATATTGAGCACATTCCATCCCATGTCACATAGAAACTGACAGTAATTGATTATTCTACTATCACTATTTTATACTGTTAAAAAATTTTCAACAAATTTAATTTTAGTTCCAATTAAACTTAAAATGTAGTTGATTGAATTAACTATGTGTTCAATATAATCTATGATCATGATAATTCATGCCAGCACTCAGGAGGCAAAAGGAGGATTGACCATAGGTTCAACGTGGGCTACACTACACAGTGAATTTCTAGCCAATCAAAGACATGGATACTCATTCCTGCAAGTAGACTGTAGAAGATGTAAGATCCAACATTATTTGGACACAGGGTCCATAGACCGTAGTGTTAAAATCAACCTTTCTTTTTTTAATAATTTATTTTTTATTTCTTCAAGTTACATCTCAATCACAATCCCCTCCCTACCCCCCCTCCAGTCCCACCCTTCCACCTTCCTCCCCCTCAACCCCCCATCCTCTTCCCCTTTTTTTTTTAGTTCAAGGTATTTCTTTTTCCCCCCAACAGCTCTCCATTTCAGTCCAACAAATGGTTCTTTCTCTTATAACTATAAATACAATATAAAACAACAGAAATAAATAGGCCACGATTATGTGTGTTATATGGCTTAGCATACATTCCCAGTGTCCAGTCCATATGTATTTGGCACCTGACTTTAACATTCTACTATGTAACCATTTCCATGAGTTTAAAGTTCTATATCTAACTCAGCTTTCATACTAACTTGCCTCACAATTTTAAAAACATCTTCTTAGATCCAGAACACCCTCTTGATTCCTAAACAAATCAACCTTTCTTAAGAGTGTTTACAGTTAGATTTTTTCCAGTAGAATTTGACCGTATCTATGATTGCGCCTATTTCTTACATAAAGATTTGACTATGCTTTCATAAATACTCCTAACTACACCAAAAATTAGCTCTACATACATATGCTATATTGATAGTTAATATTTGTCAAGGAAAAAATAACATAAAAGAACTATTATATTAAGATAAGATATGTTAATTTTTTTCTCATGTCCCCATATTCTGATTTATAAAAGAACTGTTTAGAGAAAGCCAAAATAAGTCACGTATGGATCTATAAAATGACCCAATACGTGTTACCTGATAGAAAACCTAGTACTGTGGCCTGTCAATACGAAGATACCTCTGTTCATCATGTACAAAATGAGTGTTAAGACAGTCTGGCCACAGATATCTGTAGTTATTCACGGATACAAGGCATAAAAATAGCACTCTACAAAAGTGAAAAATGTCATATTTATGTGCAGTTTGGACTTTTAGACTTTCAGAATGCAGAAACTGGAATGTTTCTTAAAGAGCAAAAACTCAGAAATTAGAGGACATTAGTCTGGTCTCAGTCACAAAGTCATAATTTCTATTTCCTGCTGTCAAGTGTTTCCATTTTGTCTAATGGGCTTTGCTCTGTTTCTTTCCAAGATAATGATGACCAAACATGAAAAATAATTCGTCAGTCATTTGTCTTCCAAGTGAATTCATAAGGTTTCATTGTTCCTTTAAATACTAAGCAACTGTCTCACTTCAGATAAACTACCAGGGTTGTAATGATGGAGTTGCCATGCTACAACACCAGAAGACATGTCTGCACACACTGAGGTCTAAACAGATAGCTGCCAGCAAACTCCTCAGAAGGAAACAAAATGAGACATGAGGAATAGGCATCTTTGTCCCTGCATGCCTGTCATATCACATGCACATCACGTGTGTAACTTCATCCAAAAATTTCATGATTATTTCCAGGATATTTACATAAGTAAAGATTCCAAAACTTGCCTTCAATCTTCAAGTAAGGTCTAGATAGAATAGAAAGAAATTGAAAATTTCACTAATATAGCATGGTTTTCATATTTTCAGAAAATGGCCAGTTGGAAAAATGACCATTATATGTAAGAACTAATTCGCCATAACTTTATTTTTACTGAAAATTAGAAAACAGATTCATTACAATATTAACAGTCCTTTAGATTGTGAAGATTTACCAACATTGTCTTCAAAAATCAAAGATTAATATACTCAAAAAAGCTTATCAATATGTAGGAAGGCTTTATATATGCTCAAAATAACCATGTGAAGAATTAAAGATCCTTCCAGTGATGCTTTTGTGAGACTATGTATTGACAGAAGTGATGCCAGGAGTCTTGCACAACAGAGATAGAAATATGGGGAATATAGAATATTGAAATAAAATTCCAGATATACCCTTACTCAGGGTCAGGCATGATGCAATGCAATGCTCTTGACTAATTCAGTTAACTAAACAGATTGTGTGATACAAGATAATGTTGTCACTCTCATAACAATTGAGAAGTGTAGACTGATAGATGCAAAAATTAAATTTATCCAACTGGAGACAAAGTTTAGTGTCTTCAAAGCCATGTCAGGGTCCAGAACTCAATTGCCCTGTGCTTAGCCTTTTGAATACTGGGATGACAAACATGCATTGAAAGCTTGATTGCTTTTATTTTGAATGTTACCATTAAATGGTATTAATTTATTTAGTGTCAAAATGTATTTGATTTTCCAGGTATGCACAGGTAATCAAAATGAGTTTAACAGGTATGTGAAACAGAGACTTCTATGTTTTCCTCTAAAGTTTGAGAGGTGACACTGGAGTTAAGAATGTCCAACACCATTTTGCTATTTTATTTTATTAATATAGAATTATAGTATGAGATATGAACAGAGTCATGTAACAAGAGAAAACAATACAATGAGGTCCCATTGAGAAGTTAAGTAGCACAATGTTACTCATTCTAATATATGGATTATCTTAGTTTTAGTTTCTTTTTTTTTTTCAAGAGCTAAACAGGATTTCAATGGTGAGTTTTATTTATCTACAAAAATAAAACCAAGAAGTATGTGCTTTCTTTTAATGAAAATAAACCACATAACTTCTCTTTTGAGAAGCCTTTATGTCTCCTGCCTCCTCAATAATACTCATTTTACTGTCTAAAGCTCTGTTTTTCTTCCTGATGTTTTTAAGAGGCAGGCAGAACTGAACAGATACAGTGGTGTTTTTCTCCCCATCCTTTGAAAAATGCACTCTGGACTCACTACTTCTTACTCTTTTAAAAACGTATTAATATGACTCAAGATGTTAATGTTCTTCAAGAGTTAACATCTGGCTATGTCTCCTTATTATGTTATGTAGCATAAGGGTGAATCTCAACTAAAGGTTCAAATATCACTAATTAAAATGTTAATCATTGGGGCTGGAAAGACGTCTCTACAGTTAAGAGGTACTCTGAAGAATCGGAGTTTGATTCCCATCATATACATGGTAGATCATAAACACCTGCAACTCCCATTCCTGGGTACCCAATATCATCTTCTGGCATTAGTGAGCACCAGGAATTCATTTGGAACAATACAAAGATTTAGGCAAAGTATCATAATAATATGATACACATAAAAAAATGAATATTTAAAATATTAATAAAATGAGTCGTATAGGCTGAATGTAGTTTTCATTAATAATTATGAGGATAAGTTCACTTGTATTCCAGCATATTTTCAAACAATTTTAAGAGAATAAAAATAATAATATTAATTTCAAGTTAGTGAAATATAGAAAATAATAACCAATTTTCTCAAAAACTTAAGGTATTTTATTGTCAACAGACAATAAAAAGTACTGAAAGAAATGAGAACAAAAGAGGTAGAGAGATAGATAACTCTACCTGCATTTCTGGAGGCCTGCCAGAACCAGGATCATCCAGGTGAGGCCCCTCTCCCTCTAATCCCCTGCCTGCTGTGTCTCCCTGGAGCACACCTAGCAGTGGTGAGCTTCACCCTGTCCCTGAGTTCCATTTTCTGGCCCAAGACTCTACATGCATTTGTGGAAGCCTATCAGTACTGGGGACAACCAGGTGGGAAGTAGTTCCAAGCCCCTTGCTTGCCATGTACCCTTAAGACACACCCAGCAGCAGCCAACTGTGCCCTGTCTCCTGCACTTCATTTTCCATCCAACAGCTCTACCTGCATTCCCAGAGGTTTGCCATCAACAGTGACAACCAGATGACTAAAGGACAATGTAAGAATACAATCAACAAAAGCCAGGGCAATATGGCACCACCAGAGCCCAGTATCCTCCTATCAAGCCCTAGATATCCTAACACAGCTGAAACACAAGAAAATACAGTCTTATGGAGATGATAGAGGCCTTTAAAGAGGAAATGAATAAATCTCTTAAGGAAATACAGGGAAATATAGTAAAACAGGTGAAAAAATGAATAAAAGCTGTTCAAGACCTAAAAAATAGAAATAGAAGTAATAAAGAGAACACAAGCAGAGGGAATTCTGGAGATGGTAAGAGAACAGGAACTACAGACAAACACCACCAACAGAGTACTAGAGATGGAAGAGAGGATCTCAGTCATAAAAGATACAACAGAAGAAACTGATATATTATTCAAAGAAAATGTTAAATATAAAAAGTTTATGACACAAAACATCCAGGAAATCTGGGACACTATGAAAAGACCAAACCTAAGAATAATAAGAACAAAAAGAAGAAGATCCAACATCCAAGGTCCAGAAAATATTTAAAAAAATAGAGGAAAGTTTCCCCAACCTAAAGAAAGAAATGCTTATAAAAATACAAGAAGCTTATAGAACACCAAATAGGTTGGACCATAAAAGGAGAATCTTCTTGCCCCACAATAATCAAAACACTAAATGTACAGAACAAAGAAAGAGTATTAAAAGCTACAAGGGGAAAATGCCAAGTAACATAAAGGCAGACCTATCAAAGTTACACATGACTTCTCAACAGAGACTCTAAATGCCAGAAGGGCCTAGAGAGATGATGTCTTCTAGTTTCTAAGTGACCACAGATGCCAGCCGAGACTACTATACCCAGAAAAACTCACAATCACTACAGATGGAGAAGAAAAGATATTCCATGACAAAACCAAATTTAAATAATATCTATCCACAAATCCAGCACTACAGAAGATACTAGAGGGAAAACCCAAGGAAGTTAACTCTACCCCCACCCCCCAAAAAAAAAACCACACAGGAAATAAGTAGTTTCACATCAGCAAAACCAAAAGAAGGGAATTGTGCACACACATATGCTACCACCACCACCATCAAAATAACAAAAATTAACAATCATTGGTCATTAGTATCTCTCAACATCAATGGACTCAATTCCCTAATGAAAAGATACAGGCTAACAGAATGGTTGTGAAAACGGAATCCATCATTCTGCTGCATATAGCACACCCCAGCAACAAAGATAGACATTACTTCAGAGTGAAGGGTTACAAAAATATTTTTCAATAAAACAGACCTAAGAAGAAAGCTGGAGTAGTCATTATAATAGCTAATAAAATAGACTTTCAATCAAAATTAATAAAAAGATATGGGGAAAGACACTTCATACTCATTAAAGGAAAAATCCACCAAAATGACTACTCAATTCTGAGCATCTATACTCCAAATGCAAAGGCACCCACGTTTGTAAAAGAAATACTACTAAAGCTTAAATCATATAATGCAATCTTCATCAAAATTCCAACACAAATATTCACAGACCTTGAAAGAACAATACTCAACTTCTGGTGGTATCACCATCCCTGATTTCAAGCTATACTATAGAGCAACAGTAATAAAAAGCACATGGTACTGACAAAAAACAGACAACTTAGTCAATGGAACCAAATCAAAGACCCAGAAGTAAATCCACACACCTACGGAAACTTGATTTTTTTTCTTAGAAGCCAAAACTATACAGTGGGGGGGGGGGGGGGGGGGAGAAAGAACCTTCAACAAATGATGTCGGTCTAACTAAATGTCTGCATGTAGAAGAATGCAAATAGATCCATATCTATCACCTTGCACAAAACTCAAGTCAAATTAGAAACAAAGACATCAATATAAAAATGGAAGCAAAATCTGAGAGAAGAGAAAGTGGTGAAAAGCCTTGAATGTGTTGGCACAGGAGGCAACTCCCTGAACAGAACACTTAGTGTTCAAGCACTAAGATCATCAATTAATAATTGGAACCTCATGAAAGTGAAAAGCTTCTGTAAAGCAAAGGACACTGTGAACAGGACAAAGCACCAGTCTACAGAATGGGAAAAGATCTTCACCAACCCTTCATCTGATAGAGGGATGATATCCAAAATATATGAAGAACTCAAGAAATTAGACATCGACAAATCAAATAACCCAATTAAAAATGGAGTACAGATCTAATCAGAAAATTCACAACATAGGAATCTCTACTGGTTGGTAAGCACTTGAAGAAATGCTCAACCTCCTTAGTCATTAGGGAAAAGCAAATCAAAACAACTTTAAGACTGCATTTTAAACCCAACAGAATGATTAAGATTAAAAAAAAAAACCAAAAACCTCAAGTGGCAGGTCATGCTGGTGAGGATGTGGAACAAGGGGAACATGCCTCTATTGTTGGTGGGAGTACAAACTTGTACAACCACTTTGGAAATCAATTTGGTGGTTTCTCAGAAAACTGGGACTGGTCCTACCTCAAAACCAAGCTATACAATTCCAGGGCATTGCACCCAATAGATCCTCCACCATATCATAAGAGAGCTTGCTCAACTATGTACATAGCAGTTTTATTCATAATAGCCAAAAACTGGAAACAGCCTAGTTTTCCCTCAACCAAAGAATGAATCAAGAAAATGTGGTACATTTACAACTGGACTATTGCTCAGCTATTAAAAACAATGACATCATGAAATTTTCAGCAAATGGATGGAACTAGAAAAGATATTCCTAAGTAAAGTAATCCAGACTCAGAAAGACAGACATTGTATGTACTCACTTATATGTTGATATTAGCCATAAAGTACAAGATAACCATGGTACAACTCAAAACCCAAAGAAGCTAAGTAAGAAGGAAAGTCCAAGGGAGGATGCTTGAATCTTACTGAGAAGGGGAAATAAAATAGACATCAGGGGTATTTGGAGGGAAGGATCTGGGTGAAAGGGAGTGGGGAAGGAAACAGTATGTGGATAAGGAGGGAGGGAGAACTTGGAAGGATACCTGGGGTGGGGTAATCTCTTAGATGAGCTTTAAGCCTAGGATAATGGAAACTCCCGGGAATCTATGAGGCAGACCCTAGCTAAGACTTCTATCAGAAAGGCATATGGAACCTGAATTGGCCACCTCTGGTAACCAGGTAAGTCTTTCAATACAGGAATGGGGACACCAACCCAGCCACAAAACCTTAGTTCCACAATTTATCCTGTTTATAAGATGTATAGGGATAAAGTTGGAGCAGAAATTGTGGGAATGATGAACCAATGACTGGCCCAACTTAAGACTCATGCCATGAGAAAGAGTCCACCCCTGATACTATTAACTATATTCTCCTATACTTGCAGACAGGACCCTAGCCTGTCATCTGAGAGGCTTCACCCAGTAATTGATGAAAACTGATGCAGAGACCCCCAGCCAAACATTAAGCAGAGCTCATGGAATTTTCTGGAAGAGGGAGAGGAAGGATTAAAGGAGCCAGGGAGGTGAAGGATATCACAGAAAACCCTACAGAATTAACTAACCTGGGCCCACAGGGGATCACAGAGACTGAACCCCAATCAGAGAGCATGCATGGAATGGACCTAGGCACTACACATACATGTAACAGATATGCAGCTTGGTCTTCATGTGGGACCCCTAACAGCAGGAGCAGGGGATGTCTCTGATTATGTTGCCTGCCTTTGGATCCCTCTTCCCTAACTAGACTGCTATGTCTAGCCACAACAGAGGAAGATAAGCCTTGTCTTATTTCAATTTGATAGACCAAGGTGGGTTGATATCCATGGGAGGCCTCCCCTTCTCTGAGGATAAAGGAAGGGATGGATGGGGGGAGAAGAGGTGAGAGAAGGAACTGGGAGGACAGGAGGGAGGGGTAGCTGCAATAGGGATGTGAAGTAAATGAATGAATTAAGAAGAAGAAAAGAGAGAGAGAAAATAGCAATTAGATGGATTGATAACATGCAAAGTGAAAATGGATATAAAAGAAATTTAAATTGTTCATCATGTCACAATCTGTGTTTATTTAATTTATAGTAGCTATGAAGAACAGGAAATACAGTGAGGCACATGTGGTTTAGGTCATGTGTATATTTCAAGGAAGCATTATGGGATTAAATAACCATGGTGTATATCCAAGTCCTACAGTAAATATCAATCGTTGGTTGACTGGGAACATTACCATTTAGATGAATGTTGAAGTAGAGGTAACTGGTGCTCTTGAATGTCAGTTGTGTTGTTTTTCCATCAGCTAGAGCTTAATCCTACATTTTTCTTGTGGCTGAATTGTACATTTCACACTGTTTATGCCAACTTGAAAGAGACTAAAGTCTATAACTTTCTCAGATATGCATCCTAAAATCTCAAATTCATATATCAACATTAAAAATTTAGTGTTATCAAAATTGCCAAACAATATAAAACATGCTTGCTTATTCCTCAGAAAAACTGCGTAGTAGTCCAATGCAGAATGCCACGTTGAAAACAAAGCCAATTTCTTCCTTAGGCTGGAATTACCTTGCTGTATTCATCTTTAGCCAAGTCCAACATAAGCAACCTCAATATTCCTAAGTGTAAGTTCATGGCAATGACAAAAAAATAATCTTGTATCAACAAAACAATTACCAATACCATTTTTGAAACACACTGTGAATTATTCAGGATAGTAATGAAACAAAATATTTCAAAAATAAGGATATGGCTCTACTTCCCTCCATCAACTAGTTTAATATATTCAAAATATTGAAATTTTACATGTAAATATTCATACAATTCTTTATGACCTAAGAGCTTTTGAAATGGGCAAAGTGCTTAAGTGTTTTCCCCACAATGAAAGTATTTTCTCCATAAATACTGAAGGGATCATTTCCAAATTTATATGGTCTGATCTACCTGAAATTCATTTGAGGTCATTCCTACATATTTTAAATACACACATTTTAATTATATTAAGTATAAGGTATTATTTCAATAAAATGAAACTAACTATGTCACCTAAAGTTACATATTTGCTATGGAAATTGTCATTTAAAGGAAAGAGTAAGCTTATATATACTGAAATAGAAGTGATAAATTCAGTAAACTGTTAAACAGAGACCTGAAATAAACTAAACTGTTTACAAATGTCTTTAGTCTTAGGAATCATTTCTAGGACCATAAAGAAGATGTGTCAAGGGTGTAAAATATCTTCCTCAAAGCACTCTGTTTATTAATTTTGATAATGTTGAAAAAGTCATGTGAGGGAATTCACAGGAACCTAACAAAAGGTTGTATCTTAAGTCATCATTGAGAAATTATACAGGACAACTTTTCCTGTTTGCAATGTACATGACCACTAAGTTCTGTAAAAACACAAGCGGACCTCAATTCTAATGAAGTTTTAGTGAAACTATTCCTGTTCATTCTTCCACAAACACCACCACCAAAAACAACAAAATGAAATACCAATCTTTGTTTTAATATGGAATGATCCCGTTGCTACTGCTATTTTTGGGTGGTCTTTTGAACATCTCCACTGTAATCAAATGCATCATGTGTACTAGCCTGCACCTATTCTTTACTCCTGATGTTCTCAATGGGCGGTGAGAAATGAGCTGGAGATTCCTTTTTATTTTCTTCCCACCATGTGATCCAATTGACTGTGACATCATTGATTTTCAGCTTTTTACTTTCCTTCAGTCTTATAAAAATATAAATATGAAAGATGGTAGTTTGCAATACACAGGATATATATGCAAACAGTTTTTTAATAACCTGGTCCACAAAAATAAATTTCAATGACTATAACAAAAGCTATCAATCACGGTATCAAAAGTACCAGAAAGGGTTCTCACATAACATATTTGGTAATTGAGAAATGTTTACCCAAATAAGTGTATTTGACATTATCATGAAATATCTAAGTGAACTAAAATTT
>CAJQZJ010009141.1:441259-484597 GCA_907164525.1 Lophiomys imhausi
AAGGGTATGAAAGTAGTTGTTATGATTATCAATAGGTTTAGTGGATAAGTGAATTTAGTAATAAATAAATAAGTGTTAAATAATAATTTAAAAGTTCGGTTTCACCAGGGTCAAAGTGATCCCCACCTCCACATAAAAGCCCAGAATTCTTTAGAATCTAAGTTTAGGTTCATGATTCCTAGAATCGTTATTGCCTCTGCTGTTCCCCAGCCACACATCAAAACCAGAATCTGCCAGAATGAAGTTCAGGCCACTGCTTGGAGGCTTGTGAATCCAAGCAGAAGCAGTTAGAGTCCACCCATGCAACAAATACATAACTGGCTTTGTGGCTGAAAAGAAAACAAGAAAATTTTGTTATTTATTATTGGTTTCTAAGCATACAAACAATAGAGCTGTTTTTGCATGCAAATGATTGACGTATTCTCATATCCATACACATTACTCTCTCTTATATACCTACTACCCTACTAAGAAATGTTTAGATGATTTATATATCATCATAGGTGCATAGGTGAAACCAACTAAGTTATAACTTGAAAGGAAGTGTTAACACCTTTAGCCTTGTGTCAGTGTATATCCCTCCATATTCAGGGTAGAAGCATCATCATATCTACTTAATTCTACTCTTCCTCATACTATTATGTGACTAAAACATGAAGTTCCTTACTAGGTTTTCTTTATTTTTAAAATTTACAAGTTATAATTCATATACAGATTATTTGGTGATACTACTACAAAACAAGAAATCTGGAGCTTTAATATTGCCAGTGGAACCCAAGCGTGTAGACCTATGGAAGCAGGACTGGCTGTTGTCACCAGGATGATGGTGAACTCCTACTACAGTAACTAAAACCACACAGAGACAGTGCACATGAAAGACCTAGGCCTTTTATGCTGACAGGCACTCTGACCTCCTGTCCAGTACAGAAGGCTAAATCATAAGCCATTTACTTCTCCTGTTTCTCATCATATGTAACAATATGTGAGGACTATGGAGGGTCAGTTCAAGAAGTCTCAGAGGGGAACAATGTTAGCAACTGGTTTAGAGACCATACTCATGGTATTTTTGGAAAGAATTTGGCTACTTTCTCTACTGAGGCTAAACAGAAAAGTATGGGACTAATTTCCTCAGGAGAGGAGATTTTAAGACAGCTCAGACATGTGGTTACTAGCGATCACTCTTATCCAAGGCCACACTGAAAAGGAGCAAATTAGACAAAACAAATAGAAAATGTACAATTTGAAGAGAAAACAAGCACCCAATAATCTAATGCTGGAGCCAAGGCTTATGCTAAAACAAATGAGATTAAGAAGAGGCCAGATCCAAAATGGAATAAGGAAAGGGTCCCCTCAGAGAAAGACCCCACATAGCTAAGCTTCCAACTTATGGAATGGAAAGGCCTGAGAATATTTCTGCTCCTAAAAAGCAACAATAAACAAAAGCTGCTGCAAATGTGATCCAAGAAGCCACATTTCGTCTCTGTGTCTGAATTTAGAGTCATGAAGGATACATGGGTAAGGGGCTGTGGAATCTTCCTCTGTGATTAAGGACAACTACCAAGGTCAGGCAATGCATGGAATTTAGGCCTGCATGAAGGTTCTAGGGAAAAAAGGCCCTGAAATGTCATTGTGTGAAGCTGTAAAAGGGAAGCCTGGATTCCATTCAAAATCTCAAAGGGCTAGGGACTGGAAACTTGTCCAGAGTTGCAGTGCTGACTTGAATGTATAAGAGGTGGACCCTAGTGAAGGTCACTGGGCCAAAGTGAGTCTGCTGTATCGTCTGTAGGTTAATGCTGAATAGCTTTACTATATCAATACTGCTTGGAAGGAATTCTTTTCACAGAAGTATTTGTTTCATTTATTTTATTTTATTTTTAAATGAAGGGCTGGCAAGATTGCACAACAGGTCAAAGATCTTACAGTACAAGACTAACAACATGGGTTCCATTCCTGGAACTTATAGAAAGCTAGTTTCTCAGCAAAGGTAAAATGAAAGACAGAGACAGCTGTATCTTGTGAGGCTTCCTCATCAGCTAGTTTAGTCCACAAGGTAAGTACCAGGCTAGGCCATTGAAAAACCTTGTCTTAACAGGAGGTGAGAAGGTACCTTAGTGATGACACTAAACATTGTCCTCTGATATCTACATGCATGTGTACAAATGGGCATATGTAGCACATGTATAAAAATGTGTACACACACCCAAAACACAGACAGAGAGATACAGAAAAGATAGACAGAAAGAAAGAGAGAGGGAGATGGCTTTAGAGACAATTGTGGCCCCTCATTAGGTAAAGCAGGTGTCTCTTAAGTGGGAGGAATATTGGCATTCAGATATCCAAGCTCTGCACAATATGAGATGAGCATGGTGGCCCACCAACAATTCAGTGATCAGGAGGTTGAGACACAGGGTCCCTGGAGTAAGCTGGCTAGCTATACTACCGGAATCAGCTAGGATCAAGTGATATTCAACTTCAATATACAAGGTGGGGAAATCAAGGAAGATACCTGATAATAACCTCTGGCCTCCACAGCACATGGACAAACACACATGAACATCCACACAAATATATGCATCCCACACACGTTGCATCAACATACATACATTCTCGAGAGAAAGGAGCCTCAGTTGAGAAAATGTCTCCATGAAATCCAGCTTTAAGGCATTTTCTCAACTAGTAGTTAACGGAGAGGGTCCAGCTCATGATGGGTGTTACAATCTATGGGTGGCATCATGTCCTGAGTTCTACAAGAAAGCAGGCTGAGCAGGTCATGGGAAGCAAGCCATTAAGCGGCACCCCTATGGCCTGTGCATCAGCTCCTGCCTCCAGGTTCAGGCACTGCTTGAGTTTCTGTCCTGATTTCCTCCAATGATGGACTAGATCTAGAAGTACAAGCTGAATAAACCCTTTCCTCCCCAAAATTGATTTTTGGCCATGGTGTTTCATTGCACCAATAGAAAGCCAAACTAAGACAAGTTAACTCAATAACCAGTATCTTAGTACACACAATATTATTGATGTCCTCTACTCTTCCAAACACACTGAAATTTAAAGGAAATTATATTTACTTACTTCTAAAGTATTTCCATAATGAGCTTTAAGACTTGCGATTGTTTGTATATACAGCACTGGAGGTGAAGTTGGGTGACTTGAATATATAGGCTAAGGGAATAATTACTGATAAACACAGGAATCCAGTAGAGAAATGATACTTTAACCCTAGTACTGCATTGAATACTACAAATCCATCCACTAAACTAACTAATTAATCGAGGATGTATATGTCCCAATGTAGAAACATATGGAGGGAAGATTTGAATTGTTAATTTGGAAATTTCTGTAATTTCACAACAGAAGTTATGAGATCAGATTCCCCTCCAAGAGGTATTTTCATAGACTTTTTGTTTTGTTCTACTTTGGGCCTTTTTCTCTTATTGGACTTTTGCCTGTTTGCTTTTATTTTCATTTTTTGTGCAGGTTTTAGATAGATAGATGAGACAGACAGACAGAGAGAGAGAGAGAGAGAGAGAGAGAGAGAGAGAGAGAATATAACAGTGTATTGTAGGAAGATAATGAAGATCTGGGAGGAATTGGGAAAATATGAAAAAATATTGTATTAAAATCTTTCAATCCTCAACAATAAAAAAACATCTGGAGATATCACCATCCCAGATTTCAAGCTGTACTACAGAGCAATAGTAATAAAAACAGCATGGTGCTGGTATAGAAACAGACCAGTGGATCAATGGAATAGAATTGAAGACCCAGAAATGAACCCAAACACCTATGGTCACTTAATATTTGACAAAGAAACCAAAAATGTACAATGGAAAAAGGACAGCATTTTCAACAAATAGTGCTGGTCCAACTGGATGTCCACAGATAAAAGAACAAAATTAGACCCATATTTGTCACCTTGTACAAAACTTAAGTCCAAGTGCATAAAAGTCCTTAACATAAGGCTGGACACACTAAATCTATTAGAAGAGAAAATGGGGAAAACACTCAAACTCATTGGCACAGGTGACAACTTCCTGAACAGAACACCAACAGCTCAGGATCTAAGACCAGTAATAGATAAATGGGACCTCATGAAACTGAAAATCTGCTGTAAGGCAAAGGAAACTGTCATTCAAACAAAATGGGAACCTACAGATTGGGAAAATATCTTCACCAACCCCACATCTGACAGAGGGCTAATATCCATAATTTACAAAGAACTCAAGAAATTAAATGCCAAGAAACCAAATAATCCAATCAAAAATGGGGAAAAGAGCTAAACATAGAATTCACAAAGGAGGAATCCCTAATGGCTGAGAGACACTGGAAGAAATGCTCAGCATCCTTAACCATCAGAGAAATGCAACTCAAGACAACTCTAAGATTCCATTTCACACCTGTCAGAATGGCTAAGATCAAAAGCTCAAATGACAGCACATGCTGGCAAATGTGTGGAGAAAGGGGAACTCTCCTCCATTGCTGGTGGGAGTGCAGGCTTATGCAACCATTATGGAGGTCAGTCTGGCGATATCTTAGAAAACTTGGAATAGCTCTGCCTCAGGACCCAGCCATTCCACTTCTGGGTATACATCCAAATGATTCCTCTCCAAACCACAAGGATATTTCCTCATCTATGTTCATAGCAGCCTTATTTGTAATAGCTAGAAGCTGGAAACAACCCAGATGTGCCTCAACTGAGGAATGGATATAAAAAAAACTGTGGTACATCTACACAATGGAATACTACTCAGCCATTAGAAACAACAAAATCATGAAATTTGCAGCCAAATGGGTGGAACTAGAGAAGCTCATTCTGAGTGAGCTAACAGAGACTTGGATGCACATGGCATCTATTCACTTATAACAGGATTTTAGCCATATAGTACAGGATAACTATACTACAGCCACTACACGAAAGGGAACATGACTTTTTTTCCTATCAATAAGACACTTTGCCCTAGTGGTGCTTCCTTGTAGCCCCCAGTGTATGAGGAGGCTCCTGGCTCTCATATGACTGCTGAACTGTGGTGGGAGACTATTATGAAGGGACACTCACTCCAGAGGAGTGGGATGGAAGGGACAGGGGGTAGAGGATGGGAGGGGTGGAAAGAGGACACTATGATGGAGATGTAATTTGTTGTAATAAATAAATATTTTAAAAAAGAATGAAAATGTCAGCACAGGCATACACACAAGCCAGGATGATGGAGGCAATTCCTCACACCCTGCAAAGGAGTGGTGATTCCTTTGGATTAACTCAGGGAGAATTTTTTCAGCCCTGAATAACAAGATGTGCTTTGAGAAACATGTAGCTTACGTCACATGCGACCTGGGAATACTTGTGAATGCTTATTTCCTTATGTTATTGACAAAGAGTAGAATAAATATAACTTGTGTGAAATGATATGGAACATCATTACTTCACAATAACTTTCAAGTTGACAGGGTATGACTTCCCTTCTCAGCTTCATTTCTTTTTAATTCTTCCACAGGCAAGAATTTTAATTCAAGTTCTTCTAGTGCCCTGTTTGAAAAAGCATGTCTTATTTCAGTTTAAAAGATTGTGATTTCCATAGCTTCCTGATCCATACCTGATCATCTCAAGCAGTATTGTTTTTTAATACATTTATTTATTAATTCGTTATATCTAAATCTCAGCCCCCTACTGCCTCCCTTCCTGATCACACACTCTACCCTCCCCTCTACCCCTTGCTCACCTATCCTATTCCTTCCTTTGGTATGGAGGGCCCCTGTTTATCAGCCACCCTCAGTTCATCAGTCACATGAAGGCTAAGAACTTCCTCTTGCTCTGAGCCATGACTTGGCAGCTCCACTAGGGCAAAGTGTCCCACTAACAAGCAACCAAATCCATGACTGAGACCACCCCACCTTTACTTGTGAAGGGCTCTGTATGTGGATTAAGTTGCCCATCCTCTATGTTTGTATGGGGGGCGGGGCTATAGATCAAGTCCAAGCTTTTTTTTTCTTACTTTGGTTAGTGTTTCAGTCACTGTAAGCCCCTAGGTTAGTTGGTTCTGTTGATCTTCCTGTGGCCTACAAGTCATGCCTACAAAAACAAACAAGCCAAAACAACAACAACAACAAAAACCAAACCAAACAAAAACAAAACACTTCAAGGTAAATGAATGGATACAAGGGATACAAGACAATAAATTAATAAATGAAGAGTAGTAAAAGGGCATATATATATAGTATTTAAAATAAAGTAAAATTTATATTATTTACAAATATTGTCTTTCATACAATCTTAAAACCAAACAAAGCCCTAAACACTTATGTATGTAGGTGTAGGTATGTACACCTCAGTACAACTGGGTACTGCTGCCATAGAGGCCACAGATGAGGCAGGCCCTTGAGGCTGGAGTTTCTGGTGACTGTGAGCTGCCTGATATTGGTTCTAGCAATCAAACAATGATCTTCTGAAAAACTGCAAGTGCTCTTAACCACCTAGCCATCTCTCCAGCCCCTATATTAATATGCAAATGGCACTGAGTAAGTATTAAAATATGTTGTTGACCCTGAAGAAGAGGCTAAAGAGTAAGACCTAGGAAATAGACTTTAAAAAATAATTACAGAAAAGCTTTTTTAAAAGACCATCTTATTTTGTGGTCCCAACTGATATTAGTTTCAATATGCAGCCCAGATGCACCAAATGTTGTCACTGTAGGTGCCCTCTACATCCAGCTCCAGATACATCAAATGCTGGCACTGAAGTTGCCCTCCATACCTAGCTTAGAAGCTTTTAAAGATTTGTTTAATTAAACTACCTTCCAAAAGAACATTAAACTACATGGACTGAAGCCTCAGAATCATAAACCAGCCACACCAAGGCATATAATCATCAAATTGCTCACCATAAATAAGAAAATATAAATGCTTATAAAACCAGACCTTAAAACAGAAGAAATGCTATGACGGTGAGGTTGGAGTTCCCCTGAGAAATAAAAGAACAAGAAAAAGTTTTCTAAGATAAAAAATTAACAGTTTGTTTTGTGTCACACCATTATGATCAAGACATAAAATATGATATTCCTGCCACCATTAACTTCATTGTGAACAAAACAGGACAGAAACAAATTTATTATATTGGCCATACGTAGGGCACCCTTATTGGTATGTTGGGACACTGATATCAATCATTTGCTTTGTTTATCTTAACACCCACACAAATTCTTCTGAAAATAGTTTTCTATTTTGGAAATGACATTACCTCAGTATTTAGAAAGACTTAGAATAGTCAATGATTCAGTTGTGAAAAAATCTTAAAGTAATAAACATACAAGTTTCTTCTTTTTTGTTGTTTAGTAGAGGGGTTTGATATGTAACCCAGGATACCTTTAACCTCACAATCCCTTTGTCTGGCTTCCTGAGTTCTAAGATTACAAATCTGAGCCACAGCACCTGGCTTATTTTCTCAAACTAGCAATAAGCATAATTGATATGCTTGTTCATCTACTTTTTAAACATCAATATTTCCAAATGCATAACACATTTAAATAATCAGTATGTGTCACATATATTGGATTCTCCCCTACTGGAGTTTCCAAGACTAAGTTGGCTTATTTGTTTCAATGTTCCTATACTGATTTTTTTCCCTTTGTTTTTTTTTTTAATTTATTTATTCATTTATTCATTTTGCAATCTGATTGCAGTTCCCTTTCTCCTCTTTAACCGTTTCTACCTTCCCACCCTGGGACAGTCAGAAGAGGGTGTCAGATCCTCTGAAGTTGGAGGATGTGAGCTGCCTGATCTGCCTGCTGGGAGTGGGGCGTGGGTCCTCCACAAGAGCGGCTGTGTTTTTCTTTGTGCACACTGCCTCAGGTTCATCAGGCAGCGTTGATGTTACACTTTCATTTTAATCTGAGTTTAAAGCACTTCTCCTTCTGTTTGCCATCTTACTTGGGTGGATGGTTACTTTAAAGTGACTCAGGTGTTTGGAGGTTTTGATGTATGTCTGGTATGAATTTCTACTTTAATTTCATTTAGTTCAAGAGCATGGTTTTCATGTCTAGATCTGCCTACGTTCACTGAGGAGTGTTCTACAGATCTGAATACCTACCTACATGTGTAAACATTCTTCATGTGTTTAAAAGGATTTGGGTTGAAAGTGCATTATGCTGACACTGGGGCACTTTGATGATTATGTGTTATGTCGCTCACAATGGCTATCACCTGCTCTTTGTCCATAGTGACTTCTATCTGTTCTATTGATTATTAACAGAGAGGAATTGAATTTGTGGCTGTCACTGGCTCTTAAGTTCCCTCCTTGAAGTTAATCAATTGTTGCTTCATGAACTGTGAAGTTTTCCTAAGCAAATAAACACTTAGTATTCTAAACACTTAAGATTTTTATATGCTATTAATGAAGTGACTCTGCTATGATACAATCCAATTAGTCTATGAAAATTCTGCTCTAGGATTTACATTGCATAACATATTTAACATAGTTGCAATATCATTTTAATTTACAACTTTTCCTTCCTAATAGTTTTTTTAATGTTTATTTATTACTTCAGGTTACATCTCCATCACAGTGCCCTCTTTCCACCCCTCCCAGTCCTGCCCTCCCACCCTCTACCCCCCGTCTCTTCCAACCCACTCTTCTGGAGTGGAGTGTCCTTACATATTAGTCCTCCACCCCAGTTCAGCAGTCATATAAGGGCCAAGAGCCTCCTCATACACTGGGGGCCTACAAGGCAGGACCACTAGGGCAAAGTGTCTCATTGAGAGGAAACAAAATGTATGTTCCTGTTCCCTTTGGTGCATTGGCTGTAGTATAGTTGTGCTGTACTATATGGCTAAAATCTGATTATAAGTGAAAAGATGCCATGTGCATTCTTCTGAGTCTCAGTTAGCTCACTCAGGATGAGCTTCTCTAGTTCCATCCATTTGGCTGCCAATTGCATGATTTCTTTTTTTCTCATGGCTGAGTATTATTCCATTATGTAGATGTATTACAGTTTTTTATCCATTCCTCAGTTGAGGGACATCTGGGTTGTTTCCAGTTTCTAGATATTACGAATAAAGCTGCTGTGAATATAGATGAGGAAACTTCCTTGTGGTTTTTGGTGAGGAATCATTTGGATGTATACCCAGAAGTGGTATGGCTGGGTCTTGAGGTAGAGCTATTCCAAGTTTTCTAAGATATCGTGAGACTGATTTCCACAGAGGTTTTACCAGCTTGCACTCCCACCAGCAATGGAGGAATGTTCCCCTTTCTCCACCACCTCTCCAGCATGTACTGTCATTTGAGCTTTTTATCTTAGCCATTCTGACAGGTGTGAGATGGAATCTCAGAGTCGTCTTGAGTTGCATTTTTCTGATGATTAAGGATGCTGAGCATTTCTTAAAGTGTCTCTCAGCCATTAGGGATTCCTCCTTTTGGAATTCTCTGTTTAGCTCTGCTCCCCATTTTTTTGATTGGATTATTTGTTTTTTTGGCATTTAATTTCTTTAGTTCTATGTAAATTTTGGATATTAGCTGTCTGTCAGATGTGGGGTTGGTGAAGATTTTTTTCCCAGTCTGTAGGTTGCCATTTTGTTTGAATGACAGTGTCTTTTCTTTTCATACCAAGCAGCATTGTTGTACCCCTTTAAATCCCAACATTTAGGGGGCAGAGACAGGTAGATCTTTGAACTCAAGGCTAGTCTGCTCTACAGCATGAGTTCTAGGGCAACCAGAACTATACAGAATAACCTTGTTCTGAAAAAAACAAACAAAGCAACAACAACAACAAAAGGAGGTTTTACATTTTTATAATAAAAATTACAGCATGACCAGATTTCAGTCTCTCTTAGCTAACCAATAGAAAGCCCTTGGAATCATCCTCATAGTAATATTGTGTTTGTCTTGTTTTCTTCTCAATAAAATCAGTGATGGCTGGAAGATCATACTTAATTCATCACACCTGCATGAAACAAAAGTAAATAAAAATGTGAATTAATTACTAATAATTAAACATTTTGCATTTTAAATTATCACTCAAAAAGTCTCTGAAGAGGGTCCCAGATAATGAGAAGTAACATTAATCGAATGCTAATTTACATTAGCTACGATGTTATCTGCTTATAAAACATGAGTCATGGTCCACAGAACAACTTGTTATGATCTTATGTTGGTGCACATTTTACAGAACTAAGGAAACATGCCAAGGATCATAGCCAATTGAGTGACTAAAGTTCAAAGCACATTGATCTATAGTCAGATTATGAAGAGGGCATTTCATATAACATTCTCATATAATAAGCATGGACACTTTATACAGCTTTCCCTATAATAAATGAACATTTTAAAATTCATGTCTTCATAGGAAACACTACAGCATTCAGAACAGTTCTTGGAAGGACAAAAATTACAATGGGAATGCGTTTCTGCAAATTGACAAGGTGATTTTCACTAAATATTTCTTATACTTTGTGGGGTTTTTTGTTTGTTTGCCCTTTTCTTCCTCCCCCACCCTTTTCCCCAAAATAATAAGATTCACATCAGAAATAAAAATAAAATTGTGATTTTATATATGCATATGTCTACACAAATAAAATTGTATATTCTAAGTACAGCAAAGTGATTAGTAGTTGGGAAGCAGAAGGATATGACAGACATAATATTTTAATTTGCTTTCATCTTTATTCTAACCAATATAATTAAAATTATAAAAATCAAAGCAACTTTTAAAATATTAATCAACATTTAGAAATTTGAGTGAAGTGGCATTAATCTAGATCAGTAAATTTGTGATGACATAAACATTAGTAACCCAGTTTTAAGGAAAAATATATTTCTTCCTACTTAAATTCCAGATATTCCATACAACCTGTAACTTTGCACAAATGCTTTCTGGGTACAGAATTTTCTCTGCTTCTTCATCTAAACATCAAAATCAGCATTTGCCAAGGGAAGCCCAGGCTGATGTTGAGCAGATTGATATCACAGAGAACAAGAATTCTAGTCAACATAGGCTTCAAATATACTACAAGCTCTTCAACTTCAAAGAACACATAGAAAATTGCCATTATTATTGTTGTTATTATTCTCAGCAAACAAAATAATGTGTTTCATTGTTAGATTTTTATATTACTACATATAAATCATCAACTTTCTTACAATTCACACCTCCCATTGTCCTAATTTTTAACACTCTTCTTCTCATGGAAAATATTCAATCACTTAATTTTAAAGTCAGAATTTCATAGCTAAAACTCATTGACTTATAATTCCAAAAGATGACTTAAAACGTTGTTCTCATATCTTACATGTAAATGTTATTTTATATTATTTAAGGTCAATTAATTGTCTCCTTTTTCTTCCTGTCCCTCTCTCAATAAGAATACATATTTTCTTACTGGACTTTAAAAAAAATTTTTTAAAAATTATGTGTGTGTAGGTAAAGTATGGCATGGAAGTTCAGTTGCCAGCAGAGAGCAGAAGAGGGCATCCTGGAGCTGAAATGACAACCTGTTGTGGTCTGCTTGACATGGGCTCTCGGAGGGAACCCAGATCATCCTCCAAAACAGCAATAAGCATGTTTAACCCTGAGCCAATTCTACTACCCCTCCTTACTTGGTGTTTTTAATTTATGAGTTATTATTCTTTTAAATAAAGAGTTCAGTGTTATGAAAAGGATAAGATAAATGCACAGATATAAGGATATTTGTGATACAAAGATTAATATGCAGATTACTGAACAGATATGAAGAATAACAGCACCAAACTCTAAACTCACAGTCTAGATACTAAAACAAACACTATCTCTTCTGATGTCATCAGGTACAGTAATTACAAGTTCTATCACAATTTAGAGAGTGCTTTTTTCTGTTCTGTTTCACTATGTTTCACTTTTTTCCAAGTCCTTTAGTATCAAGACCCCAAAGTAGTAGAGCAGAGTACACACTTCAGCTTAATGTCTTCTTTAAAAACATTTATTTATTAATTCAAGTTACATCTAGATCAGAGCCTCCTCCCTCCTCCTTCCAGGTCCCACCCTCCCCTCACTCCTATCCTTCTCCTCTGGTGAGGGGAGCCCCCACATAACACACCACCTCATTTCATCAGTCATATGTGGGCTAACTTCCTCTTGCTCTGGGGACCAACATGGCAGCCCATCTAGGGTAAAGTGTCCCACTAACAGGCAACGGAGTCCATGACTGATGTAGCACTCCTCCCTGGCTTGCTAAAGGATCTGTAGGAAGACTCAGTTGCTTATCATCTATATTTGTATGAGGGGGTGAGGGGGTGTATAGGTCTAGTCTAAGCTTTTTTTTTTTTTGGTTAGTGTTTCAGTTTCTGCAAGCATCTAGGGGCCTAGGATGGTTGGCTCTGTTGATCTTCATGTGCTGTTCTTATCTTCCCCAGGTCTCTATTCTTCATTCCTCTCATATAGGACTCCCAGAGTTGCACCTGATCTTTGAATTTGTGTCTCAGCATCTATTTTGATGTGTTACTAGGTGGAATTTCTCATAGGATAGCTATTCTAGAAATATCCTATTCCTTTGGGTCTGTGTGTTGTAGGATAGTTATCGTATACTATATGGCAAAAGCTAGTTATAAGTGAATACATGCCATGTGTATCTTTCTGGGTCTGGGTTAGCTGACTGAGGATGAGTTTTTTCAGTTCTATCAATTTGGTTGCAAATTGCATGATTTCCTTGTTTCTGATAGCTGAGTAGTATTCCATTGTGTAAATGTACCATAGCTTTTTTTTTTAATTCATTCTTCAGTTGAAGGACATCTAGGTTGCTTCCAGTTTCAAGCTATTACAAATAAAGCTACTATGATCCGATATCCTTGTGGTTTGCTGAAGAATCTTTTAGGTATATGTCCAGGAGTGATATGGCTTGGTCTTGAGGTAGAACTATTCTCAGTTTTCTGAGAAATCACCAGATTGATTTCCAAAACCCAGTCTGTGAGTTTCAACAGGAAGTCGGCTATATCAAAGATATAATTAAACTTTACTTATAAGTGTTAATTATAAATTGAAATCCAAAGCTTTATGATAACAGACCATGACCCTGTCACCACATGTACTCTGGTAGATAAATTGTCTTATTTCTCTTTGCCTTCCCACTCATTGTCAATATTGTATGCATGTTTTTTTTTTCAGATGACCTTTCCTAAAAGTGAACAGTGGCTACCTTTGTAGTGAACTCTGATATTTGTCAAGTAAGAAGTTAAACAATGCAAAGCTCGGCAGATGGAAATGGTTCCAAAGCCTCTGTTGGATTTCGTTCCCCTCTAACTTACTTGCTAAAATTGTTAATCTCAACATCCCGGTTCCCATAGTGTTCCTTGTTGTAAATACTTTCTTTAGCTGTTAGGTAGGAATATCGTAACTTGTTAGTATGTGTTTTTCTTTTAAGTCATAAACATGAAACTCTGTTGTGTCTCAGAGCATTAGGGGTTAAAATTGTTGGAGTTTGCTATAGAGTTATAAAATGAATCATGAGGCCAGTGAGAGACCTCTGCCAATAGAGAGAGTATTTGTGGTTAATCCTGATGACCTGATTTTCATCCCCTGATTCCACAGGGTGAAAAGAAAGAATCAACTCTACAAAGTTATCATCTGCCCTCCACATACACACTATGGCATCCGTACATGTGCATGGACAGACAGTCAGACAGGCAAACAGACAGACAGACAAACAGACAGAAAGACAGTTGGACAGGAACACACACATACATGCACACACCCACACAGGTACAAATGGATTCTCATTCTCACATGACACATACACACAATAATTGAAAATTTTAATTGAACATTTCTAAGCTTACAAATGTGAATGGAGTTAAGTTTTAAAGGTTTGTCTATTATTTTTAGTTTATATGTATGAATGTTGTGTCTGCACATATTTAAGTACACCATGTTTGTGCAGTGGCTCTACTTAAGAGTAGTAATTATTCATAATCACTGAGCCTTTTCTCCAGCCTCCAGAATGAGGTTATAAAAACAGTTTTTCTGCAAGTGAACAAGCAAAAAAACCTTATTAAATCTAGGAGATGATAACTTCAGAATACAAAAATTACAAAGGACTCAAGCCAAAATGACCTGAAATATCGATGAATTCATTAGGAAGAAAAACATTTCAACAGAAAAAAATAAAGAACAGCAATGGCAAATCCTATCACAAATGCTAACAAACACAGTGTTGCACCCCCCTTATAGAAGAATAAATTAAACTAGTCTCTTTGGGAATAAATAGCAGTACCTAGTAACATTAGTATATAAATTTCCTCCTTCGGGTATTTCTACTCCTATGCACCCTACAATATAATCCATCACACATACAAGATGTGATCCATGTCCCAAAGGTCTACCTGCTGGAAGCACGGAGTCAAGAGTTATTGGTGCTTAGGTGGTAGAATCCTTAAGAGGTGGTCCTTCATGGAAGTCATGGGGTTTTTGTCACTATACCAATATATGGGTTGATTATTGTATGTATTAATCATTGAATCATTGGCATGGCCAATGATTAGGAGGGACTCTTTTTTAAAAAGAAAGGTTTTATTTAATACTATTTGTACTCCTCAATTCTTTTTTCTTGGGTCACCATGTCATATCTCCTCTTCCTTCTTTGTGGTAACATGCAGCAATACGATCTGAAGGTAGCCACATATCTGTTTTGGTTTAAAATCTCCATAACTGGAAACTAAATGAGACTCTTTTAATAATGTATGCAATTTTTTGTATTTGTTATAGTAAAACAAAAATTGCATGTACAAGAATATTCAGCATAAATATTTTCTTATGAAATATGTTAAACAACATTTGTGTACAGATGGCTAGACTACCAGGAGAACAATATAATAATAAATAATAATATCAGTTGGAGAGCCAGTATTCTAAATGATAAGTAACAGCAGGAAACACTGGTTTTCATTAGTAGAACAATATATATTTTGCAGAGCATAACAGAGTGGGAGTCCAGAATCTATTTGAAAGGACTCACCCTGTTTGAGGAGTGCTCTACTTTCAGTAAAAGACAGCTGCAGCAGATTGTCACCATAGCCTAAGACAGAGACAAAGAATGAGAAAGTCTGAATTATATTTTTAATAGTGGATATTTTAAAGGGAGAGAGGGAAAGGGAGCAGAAAAAGGAGTTACAAGGAAAAGGACCAGTACTCCTACTCTCATGGCCCCATTAGGGCCAACTCTCTTGCCTGATCTGATACCTGTGGCAAGGGCAAAAGATAGCAGAGAGGATCTCTCCCTTATCAGTGCCACAACTGACATTGACAAGAGTGGACAAGAGTCAGGACCAGTTCTCCTGGGGTCACACCCTTGGGACTTGTTCACCTGTAACCTCCACACCCAGGGCTAGCTTTACTGTGCTCCCAAACAAGGTGCAGAACCTTCTCTAAGGAGTGCTGCAGCATGGGAGAGGCAGGGAAGCTCTCCTGCTTTTGTTAACCCATCATGGTCAGATCTCCTGTCTACAACTGGTGATGAGAGCAAAAGGGAAGGGAGGAGATCTCTCCCTAGCCAACACCAGGGCAAAGAAGGCAAAAGGCAGGGCTGGCTCCCCCACACTCACACCCTTGGGACTGGCTCACCCACAACTCCCAGCCTCTTACCTGCTGCAGCACTTGGGAGAGCAGGCCCTGCACCTTATCTGGCTAGCACGGTAGAGCTGGCCCTGGCTGTGTGGGTTGCAGGCCCAGAACCAGGGCTTTGAATTGGCCCACCCCAACATCTACCCCATGGATGAACTGCTGAAGTGCATGGAGAGGCCAGTCCCACAACCCAAAACTACAGGATCTCCATGACACAGGGCAACAACAGGATATCTGAGAAGAGTCCCAGTGAGGTACCAGTATTGACAAAGTAGCAGAAGTCAGAGACCTTACACAAGACCCAGGAGTAATTGTATTGAACATTTGCAAGCAAAAATTTGTGGACAAAAGGGAATAATGGGAGACACACTAACACATTATGGCTTCCACAATAAGTTTTTTTTTTCTTCTGGGAGAAGTTGGAGGGTTGAGGACAGGTCTGAGGAGAGGTGGGAGATGAGTGGCATCGGGGTGCATGATGTGAAATTCACCAAAAAACAATAAAAAGATAATTAAAAAAGAAAAAAGCTTTACCAAGTTAATAGGCAAAAAAAGTGGAAGGGAAAAAAAGGAAAAGGAGAGGATAAGACAAAGGAGAAGGACAAATTTGGTCCATCAAAGTGAGATAAGATATTAAATAAGAAATGCATAAAAATGAAGAAAGAAAGAGCCATGAGATGGCTCAGTTGATAGACACTTCATATCAAAAGGTGCAAGTTTGATGGCTCAAGGTAAAAAGCCTAAAAGCCATGCAAATATGGAAAGAGAGAACAGACTTCACAAAGCTGTCCTCAAACCTCTACACACAAATTAAAACACACACACACATGTAACTGAACTTTTTAATTATTAAATATTTATTTATTGATAACTATTCACTTATAACAAATACCAACAATTTCTTAACTATTAACCCTATAAATTCCTACAACCCCTTTAACCTAACCACTAAACCTGTTGATAACTACTACAATTATCTAACCTTTTAGAAGGATACAGTCTCTGGGGCAGGTCCTCAGTCGTCAGGAACGCAGTCTCTGTGGTAGGCCCTTTAATGTACTTAGCAGTCTTTTTTCTGGAATATTGGTTTGTCAGGGTAAATTGGCTATGGCAGTCTCACCTTAAATAAGACTTGAGCTTTCTTCTCTCTGGGAGACCTCAACCGTCTGTAGGCCAACTTATTTCCTTTGTATCAGCAACTCTGCCGCTCTGCCTCAGTCCTTAAAGCTGGCCACAGTTTCATTTAGGTCACTGTTCGGACAGGTCAAACCCATCTAGCAAAAGTTGAGCCACAGGGTTTAGTCCTTGGCCTTTTGCTGTCTTGCTGAGGCTTTCTTTGCTCACCAGCTTCTTTCTGCCTCAGGGAGATCTGGCCATCAGTTCACCAGCACTTTCTCCATCAGGACTCTCTAGCATTGGAGCTCTCATGGGGGGTGGCCCTCTAGGATGGGGCTTCTTCCACTGTCCTTAAATAGGATCTCTCTTTGTTCCACCTGTTTCAACTTAATTAGGGCTCTGCCCACTTAGGAGCTGAAAACAATGCCAGGCCAAATGCTTTGTTTCTATTCCATTAAGTCTTTCCTGTTTTTCCTGGCTTCAACCTTGTTTTCCAGTCCATTAAGTCTCCTGTTTGCTTCCTGTTTTCACTTGACTTCATCCTTGCTTTTTTAGTCCATTAAATCTTTCCTGTTTCCTGTTTTCAGTCCACAAACTGATAAGCTAATTGGTCACAGCCAAGTTGATCTTCATGCCCCAAATTAAGAGACTGTATCAGAAACCCCTAGATATTTTCTAAATCTAATTTAATTAATCTAACTCCCTACATATCCCCCTTCTTGTAAAATAAAAAAATAAATTTAGTCATAACTACATATACAATGTAAATAAATTGTTTATGTACAATACATAAACAATAACTTTAAATTTTCATCAATGTACATTAAAGCAAGAGTTAAAATAACTTTAAACTTCACACAATACATAGTTGTACTTACATCTTTTGACAATCAAAAGACATGCAAATTAAATGATTTTAAATTCTTATCAATAAACTTAATTTTCTATTACATACAAAACATTTTTTAAACTTGCATCAATAAACAGAATATTAAATTTTTAACAATATAAACAAAATAATCTTTTACTCCAGTTCTTACAGTTTCATTCATTGTATCTATTCATCGCAAACATCATAAACAATAGACAATCACAATACCAAAGATATGACAACATAAAATTTTCATTCCACCTCCTGGGAATGAAGTGAAAATATTTTTTGGGCACCCTTTAAAAATTTGAGATATTGGCCAATTCCCGGGATAGACAGCTAAATAGCTTTTTGTTGTCCAATCTCTATATGATTGATCATTTTGGGCTAGCCCTTTTTAAAGTTAATTTTCATGCTCTTCTTCTCCTTTTTTGAAAAATTAGTAATTGAAGCAGTCTGTTAGGCTGAATCACTTGGCCTATTTGTCTTGATATTGTCATTCAGATTTTGGATCTGAAAATAAGTTTTTTTCTCTAAGTTTAAGGTGGAGAAAGGCATAGATTAATTTTGTAAATCCATTTGAAGCATAAACTCCATCCATGCTAAATGAAAGAATGGAATATTATGAACATCAGACAGTTCTTACCATACAAAGACATTTATGTCTCAGCTAATAAGAGGCTCTACCTGGTCAGATCTAATCTTTATAAGTTTTGTTGGTAACCACATTTTTTTTTTCATTTCCTGTAAATACATATGCATATCCACGTCCCCATCTTAAAACTAGTGCAGGTTTCCATTCTAAAGTCAAAATATCCTTATAGCATATTGGTTGATTTAGTTCCTCAGTTTTTTCTATAACCCAGTGTCTCTCAGCTGTACTAGTGCCTTTTTCATCAACATTCAACAAATTCAGTGTTAGTAAAGCATTGTGCAATCTGTCCCTGGGGTTCTTTAATCCCCCTTTTTGTTTATTAAGAATCTCTTTAAAGGTATGATTAGCTCTTTCTACAATTGCTTGTCCTGTAGGATTGTGTGGGATACCAGTAATGTGCTTTATATTATAATAGGCAAAGAATCGTTTCATTTTTTTTTAGATACATATGCAGGAGCATTATCAGAGTTAATTTGTGCAGGTATTCCCATAAATGCCATTATTTCTAATAAATGTGTAATAACACAATCAGCCTTTTCAGAACTTAAAGCAGTTGTCCATTGAAACCCTGAGTACATATCAATGGTATGATGTACATATCTTTGTTTTCCAAATTTTGCAAAATGAAATACATCCATTTGCCAAATCTCATTCTTTTTAGTACCTCTAGGGTTACTACCTGCAGGTAATGGAATTTGGTTATAAAAAGAACATGTAGGACACTTTTTAATTATTTCTTTGGCTTGTTGCCAAGTGATAGACAATTTTCTCTTTAAACTTGAACTCTTAGCATGATGTTTCTCATGAAATTTGGAAGCTTTTAGCACATTTCCTATTAGTAACTGGTCAATCTTCTCATTTCCTTGTGCCAATGAACCTGGAAACCTGTATGAGACTGAATATGAGTTATATATAATGGGTTATTTCTAGTTATGATGACCTGTTGCAGTTGAATGAATAAAGAAGTTAATTCTGAGTTTTCAGGAATGAATTCAGCAGTTTCTATATTCAACATAACTCTGCATATAGAGAATCAGTAATTATGTCAAGAGGCTCAGAAAAATCTAATAACACCACAAGGATTACATACAATTCTGCTTTTTGAACTGATGTATATGGACTTTTGATTACCTTGCTGATTTTGTCTGTTTTATAATCTGCCATTCCCATTTTGTTAGTATCAGTATAGAAGATTGGTGCATCAGGAATTGGCATTTCCTTTACAATTTGTGGAAGAATCCAATTAGTTCTTTTTATGAATTGTATGCACTTGCTTTTTGGAAATTTGTTGTTAATTTCTCCTAGATAATTACTGCAGGCTCTTTGCCAATCCTCATCGATTACCCACAAGTACCTAATCTCAGCATTAGTAAGAGGCACTACTATTTTGGCTGGGTCCATTCCTGACAATTGACATAATCTTATCCTACCTTTCCAATTAATTCCGTTATCTTTTCTAAGTAGGTCTTTAATTTTTTTACTTTGTTTATGTGGTAAGAAAATCCAATCCATAATACACACACACACACACACACACACACACACACATACACACACAAATAATAATAGTAACAATAACAACAATAATAATTTTAATGTGAAATATAAAAGATATGGACAGATAAACAGGATACATATATGTATATGTACACACATATGTATATATTATACATATAATATATACACACATACACACATATATAGTCTTTTGCCTGGATTCTTGTTCCTATACCCTTCTGGGTAGTCCTCAGAAAAGGCTTATATAACTGGTGCCAGTCCTAACTCTGGATACTCCTTCCTGGGGTGAAATTATTATCTTCATGCCTCTAGGTAGTTCTTCATGGGATCCAGCTTTACATGTATCCATGTATACACTTTTGTGTCTTTTTCACAGAACACAAGCTTTAGTTGACTGAGAGTCCCAGGCTCAGTCTATAGAGGATGAGAATTTTTATAGGCTATCTGATGGCATTTCCTTATCTCTATTTATTCTAACTTTAGCAAGAGTTTTGGCATATCTTTCTTTGTCTTTATTGTTCACTCCCTTTCATTATTTTTCTATTAATTCTTCTCTGTCATCCCAATACTAATCCCCAATCACTAATCTTACTCTGCTTTTTCTATTTTTGTTCATGCCATCAGTAACTAAAATCTTAGCATATACAACACTACCCATACTCCTTTACAACCAAAAATATATTGGGGCTCAAAAGGAAATTATTTTTAATTGACTAGTACAATATTTCTACAGGAAGACAAGTTATTGTATATGACTGGCTCTATAGTTTTGTATCCTTCATGGAGTACCAGAGGCTAGGGCAGTGCTAGGAACACATGTACTAAGGCCTGTTGTAACTACTGATATTCATTTATATTCTAGTGCAGAGAGAGAACATCTCAACCCTTCTGTGACCCAGTCCTATTTGAGCACTGTGAATATCACCACTGAAATAATATATGTAATAAAAGTTAATACAGTAATTTAGCCCAAGCTGTGCATGTTTCCAGCTCAGACACATGCGCCTTAAGGGGGGGAAAACTTGTCAAATCATGGCCAAAAGAAACATGGAAAATGAAATATTTAGAAGGTCTGATAAAACCTCAATTAAGTGCTTCAACAATACAATTAATAGAACTGTGACACAGTATCTGGGTTGAAGACAACATATATGAATTAGAACATTGAAAGAGAATAAAGATAAATTAATAAGAAAGTACAAATAGAACATATAGGATCTATAGGACACCATTAGATGTCCTAATCTGTGATTAATGAAAAATACAGATAATAATTAAATACAAGCAAAAGGCACAAGGAAAATAAACTCATATCAGAAATTTTCCTATCTACTGGGAAAGGCATCAGGAGACATTTAGAATACCAAATAGACAAGAACTAAGGAGAACTTCCTGAAATTACTTTACATTAAAACATAAAACACACTGGACAAATAAATTATATTGAAAATTGTAAGGGAGGAGCATCAAGTGACGTATGAAGGAAACATACCAGACTAACAGAGCATTTCTCAATAGAGACTCTATGATCCAGGAAGGCTTTCAAGTTCTGGAAGACAACTGCTAGCCCATACTACTGTATGCAGCACACTATCCATAACTGAAGAAGGAAGGATATCTTCATGATACGCATGAACTAAGGATTATGACCAATAAGCCAATACTGAAGCTTCATGATGGTACACTGCACACTGAGAAGAAAGATAAACTATGGCTCAATTATGTCATCACAATGCTGGACTATGACATCACAATACTCCATCATGTCATCATAATTATTCACTGTGGAATCACAGTGTGTCATCATGTTGTTAACAGAATACTCCACTGTAATATCTCTATGCTGCATTGTGCCCTCATTATGTTGAATTGTGGCATCACAGTGCTCAACTATGCTATAGTAGTGCCCACTTTTAAATGCTGCACTCTAGCATACAGTCCTTCATTATGCCATCAAAATACAGAATTTTGACATCATAATTCTCCATTGTGCCCTAACCATGCTGCATTGCGGCCTCATAATGCTGAATTTTGATATTACAATGTTTCAGTGTTTTTCATCACAATGCCCCATCATTCTGTCATTATTAATTTTGTATTGTGACATCCAAATGTTACATTGTAACATCACAAAGCTGAGCTGTAACATCAAAATTCTGAATTCTGACACCACAGTATTGAATTTTGCCACCACAATATGCCATTATGCCATTCCAATGCCAAACATTGACACTGCAATGCCAAACTATGTCATAAGAATGCTAAATTGTAGATGGCATTTTTTTGAAGCCTTAAATAGCATTAAAAATAAGGCTTCTTCTTTAAGCACCTTGAAGATGTTTGCCAGTTATGAACAGATTATTTGTGAGACAGTCATTGCTTCAGGCACTAAAAGCTTACAGGAAACATCATGGGTGCTTTTTCTTGTGGAGTAGGTCCAAACACTAGAGTAAATAGAATAAATAGTATTCTTTGGGTGGTTCCAAACATCATGACTTTATATAATTTTCAAGTGGACTGGTGTGACCTTTCAGTGTCTTGTGTTTCATTCCACTGACAGGATCCAGGAACCTGGCCTTTTCTTTCTTTCTTTCTTTCTTTCTTTCTTTCTTTCTTTCTTTCTTTCTCTCTCTCTTTCTTTCTTTCTCCCTCTTCTTTTTTCTTTCTTTTATTCTTTTGTATGCTTTTGTATTATAATGGTTGGTTTGAGACAGATAGGCCTAGCATAAGCTAATTTTCCATAGTTCTTGCAAATATACATCTGGTAGCCTTATATGGCATTGTAAAATAAAGCATGCATCACTGAATTTTTTGAACAACATAAATCCATGTTTCTCCTATCACATTCTATTCTATGAAGTTATGATTTAAAAAACAAAACCTTTCTGCTCTTAAGTTTAATTTTCTCATATATTTTATCATCAAGATGATAAAACTCACTAACATACATAAATCATTTTGTAAATTAAGATTATTAATTTATAAAGAAAAGGAAGCTTTACATAAAGAAGAAATATACTTCAAAATAAATATATTACTTGAATATATTCATCATTAAACATCATATTTTCAGGGAGTAACCAAATATTCATTACATGAAGAAGAAGAATATTTTAATTCATTTTACTATCTTTCACCTTGCATAAAAACTTGTGGTAAAAGACCAGCATTTTGTTGTTGGTGTCCCTCATGTTCATGAACCTTTGGAGCCCAGTTGGTGGCACTGTTTGGAGACTTAAGGGATCCTTTCTGAGGTAGAGTCTGGTGGGAGGAAGTAGGTCACAGTGGGTGGGCTTTATGGTTTGTAGGCATGGTCTACTTTCCACTGTCAATCATTCTGTATTAGTTAGCATTTCTCTCTCTCTCTCTCTCTCTCTCTCTCTCTCTCTCTCTGTGTGTGTGTGTGTGTGTGTGTGTGTAACACACCATGATTAACAGCAACTTGAGAAGGAAAGTGTTTATTTCACTTTCACTTCCTATCACAGTCCATCATCAAAGAAAATGAGTGTCAGAACTCATGCAAAGAAACCCTGAGGCAGGACTTGATGCGAAAACCATGGAGGAGTGCTTACTGGCTTGCTGCTCATGAACTGCTCAGGCTGATTTCTTATAGCACACAAGACCACCATCCCAGGGATGGTATCACTCACAGTGAGTTGTCCTTCCACATTGATTGCCAATCAAGAAAATGTACCACAGGCTTGCCCACAGGCCAATCCAATGGGAGTGTATTTTCAGTTAAGGTTTCTTCTTCCAAAATGACTAGCTCGTATCAAGTTGACAAAACAAGCCAGCACCACTTCCTGGGTGTGGATGACATGTGGTTCCTATTCCTGTTATCATACCATGCCTTCCTAACCACGATGAACCATGTCCCTCTAGAATCTAGAATCTAGAACCATAAACCAAATGAGACTCTGCCTCAAGCTGTTTTGTCCTAGCAATTTACCAAAGCAAAAAAACTGATTAAGTAAGACATCTTCTCTTAACTTTCCTATCCCATTATTCTAACAGTTCATATTTTTAAATTATTTTAATTAATAATTCAAAGAAATTATTTCTATAATTTAGTAAGGGCAACAATGCAAATAAAATAAACAAGACTAAATAATAGTAGAACAGTAGTAGAATGTATCCTTTCCTTCTTTGGTATGTGTTGAACATTTTTATAATTAAATTAATTAATTATCATTAAAATTCATTGCATACAAACTGGTAATTTTGAGAATCCAAGCTGCCTACATTTTTTTCTTGTTTATGTTTCTGTATTGAGACTTTTGGATATGGGACTAGGTTGATGGGATTTATTTTTCTCAACTTTTTTTTCAGTTGAAAAATGAAAATTAAAGTGGAGGTGGGATGCAGTAGTAATGAGCATCATTTCTTCTTTTTGGTCTGGGTTGTTTCTCAGGAGCTATACCTTAGCACAATTCTTAGAGCTGAATGGTAGCTGCAGACTCAGCATATCTGATAGGCAGTCCCATTATGGAAATTTAGTACCAACCAATTAAAAAACAGTGCTTTTTTCAGCACCCAATAATTTTTTTGATAATAAAGTAACAGTAGCACAATGTATACTAAGAGTTTAGTTAATAATAGAAACAATGAAAAGAAAATAAACAACAAGACTAATAATTAAGAGTAGAGACATAGAAAACAATAGAAGAGGAAAAGCAAACAGAGATAGGAAAAAGAAAGACAAAGAAGCAGTTAAGGCAATTCTAGGTAAGGGTAGAATGAAAAGAGAAAGAGAGAAAAATGTGCCACCAGAGAATCACAGTACACTAAAGACTCAGGGAAACACTCAATTTTGTTCTATTTATATACTTTGGGAAACTTATGTCTAGAACAACAACAAAAAAAAAAAACCCAGAAATATTTTTAACACTGAGAAACAGACTGGACAGGGTAAAGCTGATCAAGTAAATTGAATTTAGATGTTAAATAAGGGAAGTACAAAAGTAAAGGGAAGAAGACTGGTTGGGAAGCAGGATCTGTCTCTGTGTGCTCCCTTGCCAAGACCTAGATGAAGCCCTGTCCCTACTAGTACCCATAGGACAGCAGTAGAGCACCTGTCTCCATGAACTCCCTCACAGGAATCCTGGTAGAGAGCCTATGTGTAACCGAACTTTTTAATTATTATTTAACACTTATTTATTTATTACTATATTCACTTATAACAAACATCAACAATTTTTAACTATTAATCCTATAATTTTTTACAACCCTTTAACTTATCCACTAAACCTATTGATAATTATTTCTTTAACCTTTTAGAATGATACAGTCTCTGGGGCAGGTCCTCAGTCATTAGGAACACAGTCTTTGTTGTAGATTCTTTAACGCACTTAGCAGTCCTTTTTTTTTGGATCTCTCAGATGTAAGTTTATCAGGGTAAGCTGGTTATTGTAGTCTCACCTTAAATAAGGCTTGATGCCTTTTTCTCTCTGGGAGACCTTAGCACTTTTGCATCAGCAACTCTGTCTGTCTACCTCAGAGTCCTTAAAGCCAGGCACAGTTTCCTTTAGGCCACTGTTTAAATAGATCAAACCCCTCTAGGCAAAAGCGGAGCCATAGGGTTTAGTCCTTGGCCTTTTGGTGTCTTGCTTAGGCTTTCTTTGCTCACCAGCTTTTTTCTGTTTCAGGGAGATCTGGCCATCAAATGACTCTCAGAGCTCTCTAGCATCAGGGGCCTCTTCTCCTTTTGGGCTCCATTCACTGTCCTTAAATAGGAGGGACTCTGTTTTAGCTTAAATTGGGCTCCGCCCACTTAGCAGCTGAAAACAATGTCAGGCCAGATACTTTGTTTCTTTAAGTCCATTAAGTCTTTCCTGTTTTCCTGACTTCAACCTTGTTTTTCAGTCTATTGAGTCTTTCCTTTTTTTCTTGACTTCAACCTTGTTTTTCAGTCTATTAAGTCTCCTGTTTTTAGTCCACATGCTGATAATGATCTTTATGCCCCGAATTAAGAGACAGTATCAGAAACCCCTATATATTTTCTAAATCTAATTTAATTTATCTAACTCCTATGTCTATGAAATTCATTGCATGGTAACTGGTACTAACCCCGCCTTTATGTGATTCTTGCATGACTATCAACACATTAAATCTCTGTATAGCCACATGTGGGTGTGAGTACAGGACTTATCTCTATGTTTAAGGCTCAGATCAGATTCCTACCTTTAAAATGACTCAGAAGTCTCTTCTATCCCGAGGTATCCAATGTACCATGTCTTAGAGTAAAGTTTAATGTTAAGAAGCAAGAATTTTCCTGGTGGCAATATGTTATGTAGACTCCAAGATTCCTAACTGGTTAACTTCACATCAGCTCAGTGATTTATCCACTGTTGCTTGTGATTTTGAGTCTGTCTCCACACAGTGGAGATCTCTTGTGCTGGCAAAGGATGCTTCTCCTCCCCTATCCTCTCTCCCCTCCTCCTCCTGTCCTCTACTCTACCCATCCCTTCCCTCTTCTCTCCTTCCCTCCGCTCTCTTCTCCAATCCTCCCTTCCCTCCATTTCTTTCTTTTCCCTTCTTTTCTCTTCCCATTCCCTCTCTTGTCTTCCCCTCCCCTCTCTTCTCCAATCCTCCCTTCCCTTCCCTCCATTTCTTTCTTTTCCCTTCTTTTCTCTTCCCATTCCCTCTCTTGTCTTCCCCTCCTCTCTTCCTTTTTACTTGTTTGCTGTTGAAAATAGAGTGTAAATTTCCTGAGGCTCTCTCTCTCTTTTTGTTTTACACAAAGTTGCAGCATTCTGCAATTGCACACAGTCCACAGTGAGAACAATGAGCTATGCTTCACAGCTGAACCACAGCTACAACCACCACTCCACCCAACCATTCCCATCCAACCCCTGACAAACCTTTAATGGATTTTAGACTCTCTTCCTCTATTCCGCTTATTTACTTTCTTCATGTACTATGCAAATCAATGATATTTTTCATGTATCCAAGTTGTAATGCAGCTTCTCTCCAACTATCCCCAGTTTGTTCTTCAGAGATTTAGTGGTCTGTGTGTGGTTATTACCCATTTTCTCCAATAATCACTGTTTTATTGGTCTCATGGTAGTATGAATGAGAATGGTTCATAATTTTAAATGCTTGATCCCAGTTGGTGGAACTTTTTTGAGAAGAATTTGGTGTAGACTTATTGGAAGAGGTGTGTCACTGGGGATGTGCTCTGAGGTTTCAAAAGCTCATTGTATTCTATTTGGGTCTATCTATCTATCTATCTATCTATCTATCTATCTATCTATCTATCTCACTCTCTCTTTCTCTCTTGCACTTTGTGGTTACTGTCTCAACATTAAACTCTCAACTACTGCTCCAGTGCCCTGACTGCTGACCTGCTGCTATGACCTGTACCATGATGGTCACAGAGCCACTACCCTCTGGAACTGTGAGCATGGATTAAATGTCCTCTTCTATAAGCAGCCTTGGTCATTGCATCTCTTTATAGCAATAGAAAAAAAAGTCAAGAGAGATATTAATAAAAATTATCTTCAATACGTTCATCTCATGCTTTGAAAAGAATAAACATTGAATGTATAGGCTGCTAGATAGACTACTGTTTAATGCTAGTTAGTTAATGTTAACCAAAACTATCATCAAAGTCTGTATTTTTGCTGATTTTCCTGCCTCTGATACCAATTGTCAGTAGATAAAAGCTAAGCTCTATTCATATAGTTGTACATTTGTGTTTCCCTCCTGACAGTTATGATAAAATTTTCTTCATGTGTTGTGATGCTGTAAATAAATATATATTCAAGATTTTATGTAAGTACTTTTAATGATGCAGTCTTGCTATACAAGTCTTCAATTTCTCTGTCAGTGTTCTATGTCCTACACTCTTCATTGCTGGCAGTGATTAACAAAGCTGCTCTTTCCCTTTTGATTAATACTGGTTTGTTATGCCTTTTCCATTCTTATACTCAACCTGTTGGGCTTTATTTAGAGTGTTTGCATTGCTAGAAAATACAGAGTTAATCCTTACAACCCTGTTTAACCATGACTGTGATTTAGCGATTATATTTGGATTTCTGACCTCAAGGTCATATTTATACAATCTCATACTATGGGTGGCATTTTGGCAGAAATAATTATATAACAGATTACACCACTGCTTTGTTCAAGATGTAAGCTCTATGCAAATATTCTATCATTTTGTAAATAGGAGAGTCACACATTTGTAGGTTCTTGTATCTTCAGAAGTTCTGGAAACATGCCTCTACATTTATTGAAGGATGGTTTTATATATATATATATATACATACATATAATTAAGAATTATACATGACAAATTTGAAGTACATTATACAATTTTTACTTTAAGACATTTCAAAGAAAATATAGAGGGAAGAGGAACTGATGGATGGCATTCAGGGATGTCATTTAAATGGAACATAGAATTTACTTGGACTTGGATCAGTATAGAATTTTCTCTTTTTAACTGATTAAGTTATTTATTTACTTTACATCCAGATTGCAGCTTCTGCTCCATCCCCTCCTCCCAATCCCTCCCTCTCACCTCACCTCACCTCCCTCCCTTCCACCCCTCCTTCCTTCTCCTAAGAAAATGTGAGAGCTAGGCTGTCAACTTAACTGCTTCCAAGTTTTGTCCTTTCTGGACAGCATTCTGTCTAAAGTTGAAGCAAGGGGCTTTTCTTGCCAAGAGATAGGCTTACCACTAATTCAACCATCTCCCACTGGAGATTCTTTGATGCTCATTTTTTACTTGGAGTAGAATAGGGGGTGCTGTCAAGAGCTGACATGTCTTGATATCAAAAAAATCTGAAGTTAAGAAAACATCTTTGAATGCCATATTCTGCAGATCTCTTGAGGTTTGTTGGACTGAAAGTGGGAGCTGTTGGGGGGGAAAGATATACCTTAAACTTAAAAAAAAGGGAAGAAGATGGTGGGTTGAGGGGGAAGAGGGTGGGAGGGTAGGACTGGAGGGGGGAGTAGGGAGGGGATTGTGATTGAGATGTAACTTGAATAAATAAATAAAATTAGCAAATCCAAAAAAAAAAAAAAGAAAAGAAAATGGGAGGCCTCCCATGGATGTCAATCAGCCTAGTCATGTCAAGTCACAATAATACCATGCTAATCTTCTTCTACTGATCCTAGACAAGGCTGTTAGGGCAAAAGGATCCAAAGCCAGGCAAAGTACTCAGACACAGCCCCTGTTCCTGCTTTAGGAGTCCCACATGAAGACCCTACTGCACAACTGTTACATGTGTACAGAAGGCCTAAGTCTGTCCCATGCATGCTCTCTTGTTGGCAGTTTATCTCTGTGGGCCCCTATGGGTCCAGGTTAATTGATTCTGTAGGTTTTCTTCTGGTCTGGTTCTTTCAGTTCTTCCTCCCCCTCTCACATGGGATTCTCAAGCTTCACTTAATGTTTGACTGTGGGTCTGGGCATCAGTTTCCATAAGTTGTTGGGTGAAGCCTCTCTGATATCAGTTAGCCTAGAGTCCTGACTACAAGTATAATAAAATTTCATTAATGGTGTCAGGGCTGAACTCTCTCTCTCATGGCATGGGTCTTAAACTGGGTCAGTCATTGTTTGGCCCTTCTTTCAAATTCAGCTCCATTTTTTTTTTAAACACTACATATCTTGTAGGCAAGACAAATTGTGGGTCTAAGGTTTTGTGGCTGGGTTGGTGTCCCAATACCTCCATTGGAAGTCTTGCCTGGTTACAGAAGATGGCCAGTTCAGACTCCATATCCTCCATTGCTAGGAGGCTTAGCTTAGGTTATCCTCATAGACTCCTGGGACTTCCCATTATCCTAGACTTTTAGTTGATCTCATTGATGTCCCACACCCTAATTCAGTTTTCTTTCTTAGTATTCTCTCCCTCAGTCTTCCCCTTATCCCCTCCTCCACGTAATTTCCTCCCCTCCATCCACACCAGATTTCTAAAATATTATCCTTTCTTACTGAGATTCAAGCACCCCACTTAAGCCTTCCTTGTTACTTAGCTTCTTTGGATCTGTGGTTTGTTGCATGATTATCCTGCACTTTATGAATAATATCCACTTATAAATGAATATATACCATGTTTGACATTATGAGTTTGGATTACCTCACTCAGGATGATCTTTTCTAGTCCCATCCATTTGCCTGCAAATTTCATAATGTCATTGTTCTTAATGGTTGAGTAAACCTTCAATGTGTAAATGGACCATTTTTTTCTTTATCCATTCTTTTGTTGAGGGACATCTGGGTTGTTTCCAGTTTCTGGCTAATATGAATAAAGCTACTATGAACATAGTTAAGCAAATGTCCTTGGGGTATGGAAGAGCTTCTGTTGGGTACATGCACAGGAGTATAGCTGGGTCTTGAGATAAAACTATTATCAAATTTCTGAGAGGCTTCCAAATTGATTTCTAAGTAGTTGTTCAAGATTGCACTACCTCCAGCAATGGAGGAGTGTTCCCCTTGCCAGCATCCTCGCCAGCATGAACTGTCCTGGAGATTTTGATCTCAGCCATTCTGAGGAGTGTGAGATGGAATCTCAGAGTTGTTAATGATTTGCATTTCCCTGACAACTAAGGATGCTTGTTGCCTGAGTTTTAGGGTCCTTTTGCCTATCACCCCAATCCCTTCTAATCTCACAAGAGCAGGTAGGAGAGAAAGGATAGAGTGGAAAGGGGGGGGGGCATATATATCTTTAGAATACTTCTTGCTGATTGGAGATATTGAGTTCCTTGGGAAAAATCTAATATCTCTTGTCAGGATATCTCCAACCAGTAACCAGCAACCAACAACCAGCATCCAGCAATCCAGCAATCCAGAAAACAGCAAAGCAATCAGCAACTAGTAAAAACAGCAGCAGGGGCAGCAGCAGGGAAAGCAGCAGGGAAAGCAGCAGTCATCACTGTCCATCTAGGGCTCTCACATTTATTTGCTCTCAAGGGTCCCCAGAATTGCAAAAATAAACTATTTTCAGTTTGAAAAATCATGCACCTGCCAGAGCATGAGGCAATTATAGTCAGCTGCTGTGAGAAATCTGGATCAGTCCCATATTTCACACCTTGGATTAAAACAAAAACATATTCACTATATAACTGGGTTTATTTTATTGAAAAATTATTTTGTAATTTTCACATCATGCACCCTGTTCCCTCCCATCTCCCACCTCCCTCCAGACCTACCCTCCACCCTTGCAATCTGTCCCAGAATAAAAAAATAACAGTTCATTGTGGAAGCTGCAGTGTATCTCAGTATGTCCCACAATATTCCCCTTTGTCCACACATTTTGCTTGTAATGTTCATTATATGGATTCCTTGGTCTGGTACAAGGCCCCTGGTTTCTACTATTCTGTCAGTACTGGAACCTCACTGGGACTCTTCCCAGATATGCTGTAACTGTCCTGTGTCATGGAGATCCTGCAGTCCTGGGTTGTGGAACTGACCTCTTCTTGCCCTCCAGCAGTTCATCCATGGGGTAGATTTTGGGATGGGGCAACTGAAAGCCCTGGTTCCAGACCTGCAACCCCTACTTGCAGGGCCAGTTCTACTATGGAAATGTGCAGGGCCTGCTCTCCTGAGTGCTGAAGCATGTGAGAGGCAGGGACAGCTCTCCTGCTCTTGTGACCCCATCTGGGTCAGATCTCCTGTTGGCAAGTGGTGGTGAGGGCAAAAAGGAGGGGAGGGCATCTCTCCCTAGCCATCACCACCAGGTAGCAGACTGAAGGCAAGGCTGACTCTCCCACACTTACTCCCTCAGAGCTGGCTCACCCACAACCTCCACATCCAGGGGCAGGCAGAGTTCTTCTAGTTTCTGTCTTGGGAGCCCATCCAGTGCTTGCCTGGTTCTGGTCTGGTAGTTGTCTCAGGATACTCCACAGCCCCAAAGTGGTGTTGGTATTCAACTTGCTTTTTTCCCCCCAGAAATGTTAGGCTACTATTCATTCAGATATTCATAGGTCTGAACACTGAAGGTAGAAATAGCCTCTCTCTTCCTCATAACTGGATTTTTAAAGAAACCAAAATTCTCATTACAGATGTTCAATATTTCTTTAAGGGTTTTTTGGCTACTAGAGATTCCTTTGTTGAGAATTCTCTGTTTAGAGATGTACCCCATTTTTTTTAATTTGGGTTATTTAGTTTGTTGATGTCTAGTTTCTTGAGTTCTGTATATATTTTGGATATCTCCCCTCTGTCAGATGTGGAGTTGGTGAAAATACTTTTCCATTCTCTAGGCTGCCGTTTTGTACTTTTGATGGTGTCCTTTGCCCTACAGAAGAATTTCAGTTTCATGAGATCCTAATTATTATTTGCTGATCTTAGTGTCTGAGGTGTTGGTATTCTGTTCAGGAAGTTGTCCCCTGTGCCAATGTAATCAAGGTTATTCCTCATTTTCTCTTTTATCAAATTTAGTGTATCCGATTTTATGTTAGGGTCTTTGATCCACTCAGACTGGGGTTTTGTGCAAGGTGATAAGTATGAATCTATTTGAATTCTTCTACATGCAGACATCTAGTTAGACCAGCACCATTTGTGAAGATATTTTCTTTTTTCTACTGTATGGTTTTGGGTTCTTTGTCAAAAATCAAGAGTCTATAGGTGTGTGGGTTTATTTCAGGGTGTTTGATTCAATTCCCTTGATCAATCTGTCTCTTTCTATGCCAATACCATGCAGTTTTTACTATTTCTTTGTAGTACTGCTTGAAATCATGGATAGAGATACTTCTATAAGTTCTTTTATTTTACAGAATTGTTTTAGCTATCCTGGGTTTTTTGCTTTCCCATATGAAGTTAAATATTGTTCTTTCAAGGTCTGCAATGAATTGTATTAGAATTTTGATGGAGATTCTGCTGAATCTGAAGATTGTTTTTGGTAGGATGGCCATTTTCACTGTATTTATCCTACTGATCAGTGGGCATGGGAGAACTTTTCAAGTTCTGATATCTTCTTTAAATTCTTTCCTCAAAAATTTGAAGTTTTTGTCCTATGGGTGTTTGACTTGCTTGTATAGAGTTACAGCAAGATATTTTATATTGCTTGTAAGGATTGGGAAAGGTGTTGTTACCCTAATTTCTTTCTCAGCCCATTTAACTTTTGTATAAAGAAGAGTTACTGATTTTTTTTTTTTTTGCTCAATTTTCTAACCAGCCACTTTGCTAAATGTGTTTATCTGCTATAAGAGTTTCCTGGTAGAATTTTTGGGGTCACTTATGTATACTACCATATCATCTGTGAATAGTGATACTTTGAATTCTTCCTTTCCATTTTGTATCCCATTCATCTCCTTTACTTGTCTTATTGCTCTAGGTAAAACTTCAAGAATTTTAGCTAGAAAATCTAAAAATCAAAACAAAACAAAACCCCCCTCAAAAAAGAAAAAGCCAAAAAAACAACCAATCAACCAAACAAACAAAAAACCTTGAATAGTTATGGAGTGAACAGCCTTGTCTTGTCCCTAATTTGAGTTGAATTGTTTTCAATTACTTTCAGTTGCTCTCCATTTAATTTCATGTTGCCTATAGGCTTGTCATATATTGCCTTTATTGTGTTTAGATATATGCCTTGTATCATTGATCTCTCCAAGACTTTTATCATGAAGCATGTGTTGGACTTTGTCAAAGGCTTTTCAGCATGTAATGAGAAGATCATGTGTTTTTTTTTTCTTTCAGTTTGTTTATATTGTGGATTATATTGATAGATTTTCATATATTGAACCATCCTGCATATCTGGGATGAAGCCTACTTGATCATGGTGGATGATCTTTTTGATGTGTTCTTGGATTCAGTCTGCTTAGTATTTTTGCATCAATATTAAAGAGGAAAATTAGAATGAAATTCTCTTTCTTTGTTGAACCTTTCTGTGGTTTAGGTATCAGAGTGACTGTGGCCTCACAAAATGAATTTGGCAGTGTTCCTTCTGTTTCTAAAATCATCTGTCATAGGCTTTTTGGATCAGATGTTTCTAATGACTTCTTCTATTTCTTTAGGGGTTATAGGTCTATTTAGATTATTTACCAGATCTTGATTTAACTTTGGTAAGTGGTATATATAAAGAATATCATTCTATTTAGATTTTCCAATTTTGGGGGGAAAGGGTTTTAAGGTAAGATATAATGATTCTTTGGATTTCCCTGGTGTCTCTTGTTATATTCCCCATTTAATTTCAGATTTTGTTAATTTGGATATTCCCTCTGTCTTTTATATGGCTAGGGGTCTGTCTATTTTGTTGAATAGACAAAGAACCAACTCTTTGTTTCATTGATTTGTTTGTATTGTTCTCTTTGTTTTTAATTTATTGATTTTGAGCCTAAGTTTGATTACTTTTTGCTGTCGACTCCTTTTTGATATGTTTGTTTCTTTTTGTTCAAGAGCTTTCAGATGTGCTAGTATGTTGCTAGTATGAGATCATGCCAATGTCTTTATGAAGGCACTTAGTGCTATGAACTTTCCTTTTATCACTGTTTTCATTGTGTTCCATAAGTTTGGGTATGTCGTGCCTTCAATTTCATTGAATTCTAGAAAGTCTTTATTTATTTCTTCCTTGACCCAGTGGTCATTGAGTAGAGAGTTGTTCAGTTTCCATGATTTTGTAGGCTTTATTTTGTTTCTGTTGTTGTTGAAGTCCAGTTTTAATCCATGGTGCTCTGAGATGATACAGGGAATTATTTCAATTTTCTTGTATCTGTTGAGACTTGCTTTGTGATTGAATGTATAGTCAGTCTTACAGAAGGTTCCTTGAGGTATTGAGAAAATGGTATATTCTTTTGTGTTTGGGCAAAATAATCTGTAGATATCTGTTAGGTCCATTTGATTTATAGTATCTGTTACTTCCATTATTTCTCTTTTAGTTTCTGTCTGGATGACCAGTCCATCGGTGAGTGTGGGATTTTGAAGTCTCCCACTATTAATGTGTGGTGTTCAATGTGTAATTTAAGTTTTAGTAGTGTTTCTTTTACAAATGTGGGTAACCTGGAATTTGGGACAAAGATACTCAGAATTGAGGCATCATCTTGCTGGATTTTTCCTTGGATTAGTATGAAGTGTCATTCTCCATATCTCGTGATTAATTTTTGTTGGAAGTCTATTTTACTAGAAATATGATAGTTACTCCAGCTTGCTTCTAGGATGTGTTTGCTTAGAAAATCTTATTCCAGCCTGTTACTCTACTGTAATGTCTCAAAGGTAATATCTATTTTTGATGTTGAAATGTGTTTCTTGTATCCAGCAGAGTGATGAATCCTGTTTTTCTATCCATTCTGATACTCTGTGTCTTTTTAGGGAGAATTGGATCCATTGATATTGTGAGATATCAAAGATCAATGATTGTTAATTATTGTTATTTTAATGTTGTTGGTAGTAGTAGTAGTAGCAGTAGTATTGTGTGTGGTTGTGTGTGGTTTTGTGCGTGTGTGTGTGTGTGTGTGTGTGTGTGCTTCTCTTCTTTTGGTTTTTGCTGGTGTGTTATTTATTTCCTGTGTTTTCTTGGGTGGAGTTAACCTCCTTGGGTTAGAGTTTTCCTTTTAAAATCTTCTATAGGACTGGATTTGTAGATAGGTATTGTTTAAATTTGGTTTTGTCATAAAATAATATGTTTTCTCTATCTATGGTGATTGAAATTTTTGCTGGGTATAGTTGCCTGAACTGGCATCTGTGATCTCTTAGAAACAGCAAGACATTTGCCCTTCTGGCTTTAAAGTCTCTGCTAAGAAGGTGGGTGTAATTCTAGTAGGTCTCTCTTTATATGTTACTTGGCCTGTTTCCTTTGTGGCTTTAATATTCTTTCTTTGGTCTTTATTATATGGTAGGAGGAATTTCTATTTTATTCCAATCTATTTGATGTTCTGTAAGCTTCTTATATGTTCATAGGTATGTATTTCTTTAGGTTAGGGAAATTTTCTTCTATGATTTCTTATATTTTCTGTGCCTTTTAGCTTAGAATCTTTCCCTTATATTTCTATTATTCTTAGATTTGATCTTTTCAGAGTATGCCAAATTTCCTGGATGACTTGTGACTGAAAAGATTTAAAGTTTTCTTTGACTGTGTATAAATTTCTTCTATTATATTTTCTACACCTGAAAGTCTCTCTTCTATCTCTTCTATTCTATTGTGATGTTTATGTCTGTAGTTTCGTTCTCTTAACTAGGTTTTTTCTATCTCCAGATTTTTCTCAGTTTGTATTTTCTTTATTGATTCTATTTTCATTTTTTTAAGTCTTGAACACTTTTACACATTTTCACCTGTTTCATTGTATTTTCCTGTATTGTATTTTTTCTTTAAAGGACTTATTTATCTCCTCCTTAAATGTCCTCTACATCTTCGTAAGATTGGATTTAAGGTCATTTTCTTGTGCTTCAGCACTGTTGAGATATCCAGGGTGTGGGTTCTGGTGGGGAATTCCCAGCTTGGTCCAGTATCAGACCAGGAATACAGGCTCCTCCCTGCCAGAAGGTAAGTGTTAAAATTGCCCATACAGGAAAGAGGTGGAACATGGACCACGATATCTGTACCTCGTTCAGGGTGGAAAAAGATAGCCATGTGGATGTTGTGCCAGACTAGTATCTCATCAACAGAAATCTCCACACAGGGCTTGCTACAGTAGGACAGTGGGGCTGTGGTGGCGCCATGTAGCCCGTGGCTCTTGCTGACTGCGTTCTTTAGCCATCTGGTTATTGTTGGTCCTGGCAGGCCTCCAGGAAAGCAGGCAGAGCTGTGGGCCAAAAACAGAGAGCAAGACAAAAAGGTGGAGTTTTACCACTATTGGGTATGTTTTAGGGGGACTTGGCAGGTAGAGGGATGGGGCCAGTTGTCCCAGATGTCACAGGCTTCTGAGAATGCAAGCAGAGCAATGGACCAGAAAATGGAACTCAATGGACAGGGAAAAATACAGACTTTTAAAAAGAGAAAGATGAGGTAATAAATTTAAGAAAGATTTTCTCTCATGATGGCTATAAGAAATTACATTAGTTTTACCATCACTGAAACAAAATATATGAGGAAAAATATGTCAAAATGCAAACTTATTTATGTTGACTCGTAGTTTCAGATGCTTTGGTCTAGCATAACTAATTCTGTGGTTCCTGGGCATGTTGGCAGTGTGTTTCTGATGAGGTCTAGTTATCATGACCAGGAGGTAGTGATTATTTGTATTAGTGAAAAATTTCCTCCTCCTCTTTTACTCATCCCGACTCCAGTTTATGGGTTAGTGAAATCGTAGTCCTTTAGAAATGCTGTCCCAGATTCTCACAAATGGACATTAATATTCTATGGTATATATCTCAATCCAATTGAATTGAAAATTAGCATTAACCACTACAGAAATGGAAACAATATAAGAGGGACACTAACACAGTAGAGCCTAAGAATTAAAATTGCCCCACAGTCCCATCCTTGGAAAGATAATAAACAGAGGCACTGATGTCAAAGTAAGAACTTTCATCCCAGGCAGTGTTCACAGAGTTCCCAAAACACATCTCACAGCTGTGTCTTTACTACCCACATGTCCTGGCTTTCTTTTTAATCCCCTCTATAAAAATGTAAGCTTGCTACATCAAGTACAGAGAATCTGAAGGGCATCCTTTCCCTAGTGTAGCCAAATTGTAGATAAATTTAGTCAAAATTGTTAAATTATTCTTTGTAACTTCACTTGAAATACAGTGAAGTTGAAACAGAAACTTCATGGAGCTGAATCTCCAGTAACAATTTTGCTTAAACAGCCAGTATGAAATTAGGTGGCTAACTGTGCCTGTACTCACAGTTACCTGACTCTTACGCATTTGTTGCTGATAAATCTAAACTAATAAAATGGCAAAAGGAATGTTTTCTTGTTTGGGAGGAAATTTCTCTTATTCATGAAGAATACACTAGTTATTTAGTTTTATGATGTCACATGCTGCTGGCAAACTGTCTCAGCCCAGACCTGATGTGCTTTGTTTTGTGTTTCTGAATCCAGTTTCTCCTGAGAGAAGCCAAGTATTTTGAAGAGATTGCCATTTTGAAGGCTTTACTGAACCATTTGCTGAATGATTGTAGATCATTCACATAGATTCCTACATAACAGGAAAATTGAGTTTTTATTTGGCAGAAAACCTTCTCAGCTTGTTTATACTTCCAGATAACCTAGTCTGACATTATGTGTTTGGTTTTTGGTTTAAATTTTTTCTACGTGTTTCAATTGTGATAACCATTTGGATTTGCCCTGGGTCCTTTGCACTACACAATGACATGAGACCAATTAACTCTACTATCTGAGGCTTCCACAACTGTTAAGACAGCACCATAAAGTGGAGCTGATCTTCACCCTCACTGTCTTCCTCTGGCATTACATAAAGTTCAAAAGTCATGTCTCAAAGATATGATTCCAGGACCACAATATTTTCTTCAGAATGTCACTTATACCAAGTTCAATATGCCATGAAAGCTATTGGGCATGCAGGCATATACTCGCTTGCAGCAGAGAGGCATAACATCCACAAGCTCCTTGATAAAGCCTTCTTTTCTGAAGAAATTTATAAACTTAATGAGGACATGGTTTTCAGTGTGGTGGGCATGACATCTGATGCTAATGTTCTAACTAATGAACTAAGGTTCGTTGCTCAAAGGTATTTATGACAGTACCAGGAGCCAGTCCTGTGTGAGTAGTTGGTTACAGCACTGTGTGTTATCAAACATGCAAATACACAGTTTGGGGGGGGAAATTCCCATTTGGTTTTCTTTGCTGTATATTGTCTGGGATAAGCACTATGGCTTTCAGCTCTATCAGAGTGACCCAAGTGTAAATTATGGGGGACCGAAAGTCACATGCTTTGGAAACAGCAGTACTGCAGCTGTGTCAATGTTGAAACAAGACCTACAAAGAAGTGACTCTGAAGTCAGCACTTGTTCTAGCTATCAAGGTGCTGAATAAGGCAATGGATGTTAATAAACGGTCAGCTGAAAAAGTCAAAATCACCACACTAACAAGAGAGAATGCAAAGACAGTGATCAGAGTACTCAAGCAAAAGGAAGTACAACAGGTGATCAAAAAACACGAAGAGAAAGAAGCCGAAGCTGAAAGGGATAAGAAGAAAAAAGAACAGAAAGGAAAGGATAAATAGGCAAAGCATGGATTTTATAATGCCTGAAAGGCACCAATTCATTTAGAAGCTGTCCTGGCCTTCTACCCCAGAAAGGTTTTCTTGATTTTTCTTTAACTTGACCATCAGGGAAATAGGACATTACATACTGAATTGGGTCCTTTTTATGTCTGTCTAGTTGGATGCTTTATTGTAATGACACATGCATAAAGACATGAATATGCACCTTTATAAATGTCTTAATCTCAACACATAATTTTTTTGGAATAAAACTTGGAAAGATTCGTTATGGTGAAGGAAAAACACCATGAAGGGAAAAAAAACCACCACCAATATGGAATAATAATTCAGAGGGCTATAAATGATAATTCTTAGGAAATGTATCTGCTTATAAAACAAACAAGTGTGGTTAACAGCCCAGCAATCTGGGGAACCACCCATCTTGGAAAAAAAATTTTCTGCCACTTGCCTATAGGGCCACACCAAGAACCTCTCCTCCTATGAGTAATGTATGCCCTGGTGAAGATTAATTTTAGACCACTTCTATTGCAAGCTAAGTGAAAGTAAATTTACTGTCTCATGTTTGAAAATGCCAAGCATACATGTTCTTATTGTTGTAGAGTGTACAGTGTGGGGATGTCTGCTCATGGGATGGAAGTCTGGTGTGGCCAGAAAGCCTCTGAGTTCAGTGTTAGAACAAAAGACTCTCTTGTTCAGTGGAATCCCCTCTTTCCTCTGATTTGAGGATCCTAGATCCCCTGAGATGTGTCATGAATCTAATCCTCCTGTCTTTCTCTTCATGATGAGTCTGTTTGTGCCTTGGCTTTCAATCAATGGCACTCAGTCTAGGCCTCTAGTCTTCCTTGAGTTTCCCCCTTCTCCCATTGCCCATGAATTAATTATGTATTCCATTTTCTTTCTTCTGATTGGACAATAGCCATCGAATCTAACACATTTACCTCAAACTCCTCCCCACTGCCCAAAGTTATATAAGTTATAAGATTCTAGAAATAAACTCTCTCTGTCTTTTCTTCATGCCTCCAAGATGATTGTCCTCCTCTGCTTATTTTGGGCTTGGGGGAAGGTGCTCCTCCTTCCATAAAGGAGATGCTGCCTTTTGCCTGGATGGTCAGGATCAGATTGCAGGGGGAGGGGAGAGCTATGCTTCTGCTTGGCCCACTAGCTAGGTCTCTTGCAGCTGGAGCTTAATTCTTCCCCTTTCTGCTATTGGATGTTTAGCCAGGCTCCCTTCTAAATTAGGCCACCCTGGGGCCTCTCCCAGACCTCTACCAGGCTTCTGTCTTTTCTCCTGAGCACCACCAGCTCCTGCCCGGCTGGAGAGGCTAGGCCTGATCAGGGTACATCCCTCTGCCGAGAGGCACTTAGCTCCCTTGGCCTCTCCTGTATCACCTGCCTGGCCTTCCTGGATTCTCATAGCCACCATTTTTTTTTTTTTTTTTTTTTTTTTGCCAGGACCTGTGTTCCCCTTACCTTCTGGCTGGGAGAAGCATGCACTACTGACCTGGTACAGGACAAGGATGGGAATTCCCTACTGGGAACCCACAATACAGGCCATGCAGTTACATGGTGGATAGAGAAAAAAAAAAGAGAAAGCCAGAGTTCCCAAGAAAGCATGCCCAGGCTTTGAGCAATATCCAAAAGAAAGGAGCTAGAAAAGAAAAGAAATAAAAAGGGAAATTATAATTTCCTATTATTTACAAAAGTGAGCAGAGCACAGTGCTTCATGATGGAAATCTTGCAAGCAACTGCCTTAAGGAGGAGTTTCTGGAGAAAGAACCTCACTAATGTAATAACTATTCCTCCCATCTTCTTAGTGTGACTTCAAGTGAACCAGCCCACAGACTTGAAAGCAAGTGATCAAGAAGCCAAGTTGGATTAATCTGAAAAAGAGAGAACAACAGAGTGTAATAGTTTACATATCTTACAATTTTAGATATTGGGGTTAGAGATGTGGTTTATCAGTTGCACGGGCTTCTCTGCCTTAGGATTATAATGTCTATGCAATGCCTTTTTCAAATTATTCAGCTTTTATTACAGTGCACGAGTCCACATGTAAACAAGTAGGAATGGTTGTGCTGTCTTTAAACTTTATTAACTAAAATTTGAATTTCGTATAATTTTCATGCCATATAATATGATTTTTCTTTTAACCATTTGAAAATGTGCACTTTTGTACATTCTTAACTCATGGGCTGTACAAACAGAGGCAGCAGGCCAGATTTAAACCATGCCTTATAGTTTTCCAACCCCTTAACTAGATATAAATAACCAACTGAAATGAAAACAATAGCTATGATTAAATTTCCAAATATGTGTCTTCTTAACGAGTCCCCAAATCCTTCCTTCCATGTGACTCAGGGTATTATTACTCCTGAATCCAGGTACATGGGAGTTTAAGGTCCCAAGTTCAGTCCTCAACATCTACATAAAAACAATGGGCACAGTGGCAAGTGTCTGTAATCCCAGCAGTGAAACACAAAACATGGAGATCCTTAGTCAGGCTGTCTAGCCAGTCTGGCCTAATTGGTGAGTAACAAATCCTACTGTGAGACTTTCTCTGTAGAACCAAGGTGGATGGCTCATAAGCAACATCTTTAAAGTTGACTTCTGGCCTCTGCTGCGCAAGCAAGCATGTGCACTTGTATACACATGACCATACTCACATTCACACAAGAAACACACACCTATGCAAACATTCATATACACATGTGCACGAACACACACATATGCACATGAACACATGCACACGTGCACACACACTCACACATAAAGATTTTGTTTCTGTTATTGAGACAACCCGAGGGTAGAATTAGAATACAGAAAGACTGTATTCAGGACTGAACAGTAGAACCTGTCTCTCCTGGAAGGCAAAGGTTATTTGTTTCATGAATACAAGGATTGCCACAAAGGATCATCACTTATATTTGATTTTGTTTTACTATTTTCTGTATTTGAAACCATCACAGCAAGTAGCATTTTGAACCACGTTTTCAAACCTAAAACTGAGTCCAGAGTGAAGGCCTGGGGACCTCTTAGGTATGTAAAGAGACCAGAAACTGAACGTGCAGTTTCCGGGTTGGTCTCTAGAATGCCATGGAAGAGACAAAACATTTATGAAAATTTTTCTAGGATAAGAAAATAACTGTTGAGAGAATTTATTGTTTCGAAAGGTGTGTGGTCTATTGGAGAGCAAGATATAAGCAGAATTAAATGAAGACATCAAATTGAATCCATAAGTTGAGAATTCCAGCTTTAATTCACTATATAAATTTATCTTACCCATTTTTAAGATTCTGACTATTTTGGGCAAGTGAGGAATGGCTTCCTTGGTTATTATTCTCAGCCTTGCTTAGGTAACTTGTAAAATATTTCATAGGTCATGATGTTGTGCCAAACCATGATCTGCGAAAGTAAATACTATTAAATGATTAAGAAAAATGGAGAGTTCAGTTCACAGACAAAATTTGATACAGAAAACAGGCAACAACAACAACAACAAAATACCACAAACAGAGCAGGATTTAGATGTGAAGACATCACAGCAATGGGTTTGGAGAGGATTTATTTTAATCTGAGGAATAGCCTATACAATAACAACTGTAAATATCCCTTCTTCCTGTTGGAAAATTTCGAGTTCCATCATTAAAGAGTTGCTCAGATTTGTCTATCAAGTTTATTACCTACAAGTAGAAATATACTTGAGGGTCAGGAGATCCTCATGGATCATGACCTATTGTTCTAAATGGCCAAGGAACTGACATTGTAGATTCAGCTCTGGAAGGATAAAGTTCGTGTGGATGCAATTATAACAAAACATTACTACAGAGTAGTGAGAGATCACAAAGAACTCATAGACATCATATAAATCTTTATTGCTAATAGAGCTAACGTGGGAACTTCAACAGAAGGCAAAGACGGGTCACACTAAAATGACTGGACAAGGTAGTTTTAAAAGTTAAGCAAGAGCAGATTTTAGAAGGACAGTCTATCTGACTCAATTCCCTCACAGAGACATTCAGAAGCGAAGTCAGGGTCCATGAACACACAGCTTTTGATGCCTAAAAGGAACCCTTGTGCACAGGCCCAGGTCCTGTTTGGAAACATAGTGTTTGATTAACTTTGAACACATAAATGGTGTTAGGAAGTAGGGTCTCGATCATTATAGAGCATGAATTCCTGTCTCAGCAGCAATGAAGATAAGGAATAAGATTAAAACATTCCTCAGGCTGGGAGTGCAATAGGAATGAGAAGGACTGAAATGTTACCTGTCTTGATAGTGATGGTTCTGGGACAGCAGACTTTTGTCAAAAATCCCAAAACATCAGGAATAAGTAACATTTTATTGGTCACAAATCTTACCTTAATAAAGGTGATTAGCAATTGTAAAAAAAGAAAGAGAAAGAGAGAGAGAGAAGTAAGGAAGAAAGAAAAAAGAAAGAGAGAAAGAAAGGAAGGAAGGAAGGAAGGAAGGAAGGAAGGAAGAAAGAAAGAAAGAAAGAAAGAAAGAAAGAAAGAAAGAAAGAAAGAAAGAAAGAAAGAAAG
>CAJQZJ010009141.1:484607-523757 GCA_907164525.1 Lophiomys imhausi
AAGAAAGAAAGAAAGAAAGAAAGAAAGAAAGAAAGAAAGAAAGAAAGGAATTAGTCAGGTGTGGTGGTGCACACTTCTGACTCCAGCACTTAGGAAAGAGAGACAGGTGGATCTCTGTGAGTTCCAGGCCAACTTGGCCTACATAGTGGAAGTTTGTGAGTTCCGTGACAGCCAGAGCAACATAATAGAGAGAACCTGTACCCAAAAAGAAAAAAAGAAAAAAAAAAACAGAGCAACAGATATATTCTGATATTTGAGTATCTCCATACTGTATCTAAAACTTTTGTTTGTGAACTCAAAATTATTACTTTCTTGGGAATGTTTGTTTTCTTTCTTTATTCTTAACACCAGATATAGCTTGCTTTCTGGAACTAGGGTATTAAATGTCCTCATTAAAAAGCAGGAAGCAGATTCAGAACATGGATTTGGAGATAGAATCGACAATACAAAACTGAGAAAGTACTTAACAGCAAGATAAGATTAGTGTATCAGAAATGAATTTGCTCAGCTGGACTTACTCAAGCATTAAAAAATTCTAGCAAGATTTTTAACATAAATGTAATCATCAAAACGACCACAAACTCTGGAATGAGAATTTGAGAAAGTCTCCTATTCCTTGCATTAAATTCACTGATAGACACCTATGGTTTATAGTTTGGATATCCATATTCAATGCTGTTGATCAAAACTACATCATTAAAGTCAGTGCCAAAAATAGCATTTTCAAGTTCAATTGTTAACACTTTGTTTCTAAGATTTAGATGTCATCCCATTCTTGTCTCTTGGACTTTTGTCCTGGGATGGTTTATATCACATGTTGCTAGTTCACTAGGAAGATTGTCTTTGTTTCTGCTAATATAACCTTGAAAATTTATTAGAAAGTCAATTATTTTTTAACTTCCTCCAGTGTTCTCAGAGGAGAATCAGTTGTTAGGATTTCAGGCCTTGTTATGACTATTTTTCTTAAGCTCCAATTTTCCCTCCTGGGATCGACTGAGAGTGCAGGAAACTATGATCTCCTCCCTTTGGTGGTAACTTCCTGTTTGGGAAAACATTAAGAATTGCCTTTGTGGAAAAGTGAATTCTGTCACATCCTGGAGAAAATCATCAAACATCTCTGAAGGTTTCTATTCACGTGACCTTCAACTTCTTGGTTATTTTAACTCTAGAATTGGAGCTCTGTTAAATATTGTTCACTCAGGAAAAGATTTATTGAAGAGAGGGAAGATATGAATGTGGAGGTGATGAAAGTCAGTAAAATGGACATTCCCCAATCCATTAGTTTATTCATGCTTTCTTTGCTTAACTCCCAATGGAAACTTGGAGATTTAATCTGTACGGACCATGTAAAATCAGTTATTGATGTATAGCAAATGTATTCCAAAAGCATATGAACCATCAAGTAGAGATTTAAATCCAAATGCAGTAGTCCTTAAAGTCATAAAGACCTGTGAGAATGGGTTAAGTGATTAGAGGACGGTAAATACTACTTTTTAATATCTAGAGCCCAATTAATTATAAGCAGACATCTGATATTAGTCATTACTAATCTTTGCAACAGCTGAGATAAATCAAAATGATATCATCTTTTAGGGAGAATATAACTTAAAGACAAGACCAAAAAGCACCCAAACTGAACTTTTACAGATGTCAATATAGGAATTTAGCTTATGACATAATCCCATGCAGTTGTAGAGGACTGGAAGGTTGACAGGGACAATAACTGTCAAAAGCATCAGCCATCACCAGTGTTCAGGTGGGTGGACCTATTCAAGATGTTTTTCTTACTTGTAAACTAGAAGTGGTATCTAACATGCTACCTCGCAATTGACTCTAAAGATTACACATAACACATAATAAAGCAAGTACAATTTCATATAATATACAAAGTGTAGTCTTTGACTAATAGACTATTAGTAACCTCACAAACATGTGACCTGATCTTGCCGTTCATGGCACAAAGGCAATTCTATTCTTGTGCCGTTACAAAATCACATGGATAGTGAGTGAGGCAGCAAAACCATTTAGAAAGTTTGAGTCAAGACAACCTCAGACTTTTCTTTCCCCCATTCACTTTTTCATAATTCTCTCCATGTACCCCTAGTCTTTTTTAACTTTAGTTACCTTCACTGAATGAGAGAGTCCTCCAAATCTTTCCAACCCATAGAGCAACCACGCCACAGCATAGGATGCAAACCTCAGTAGGACTAAGGCTAGGATTTGTTGGTTCTGGGAGTGAGATCAGTATCCTTATGCCTATATGTAAGGGATTAGTTCAAGACTAACTGGCCAGGTAGTAGTGTAGCCAGCCCCATAAGAGTAGTCTTTGTCTACAAATTCTAAACATACCTATCTTGCTCTCTTCAAAGAAGTCAACAAAACCAATCTGGCTTGATTTTCAATAGTCTGTTCTACTATTGCCTTAAGGATTAGGAATAAAAACATGTTTTCTTCCCTATCTTATCCTGGTGTATAAAGGCATTGCGTTAGTCTGTTTTCTATCTCTGAAAAACACCTGAGAAAATCAACTGAAGGAATGAAAGATTTATTTTGCTTCCTTGCTTCAGAGGTTGCTTGGGTTCACTGCTCTTTGTACTATGTGTGGCAAGGCGGATTTCACAGTGAAGAGATATGGGTAGCAATGTCTAATGATGGACAGAATACAGGGAGATGGAAACAATTCAAAGACCCTCAATAGCAAGCCTGTTATCCTTTTCTTCCAAGTAGATCCTACTACCACATAGTCTCTTAGGTTGAGAATTTGTCAATGAAAAGACAGGAGGGGGCTTGGAGCAAATTCCTTCTCACTTTTAGCGGTTCACAGTAAGGTAGCGGTTCTTCCATGGCTAGATCTGAAAAGTTCTGAAATTATGAAGGGATCATGAACCATACACTTCCACATGTCTCCTACCTTGTCACAGAAGTTCTCCCATAAATATCTCTGAATGAATGAGATTTAGCCATCTATATTTAAATTTTCTTCTGAAGATTATAATACATGGCTAAAATTAAGATGCTTTCTCTTGGTGATTTCATCTAATCCCAAGTTTAATTATATATACGTATTACACACACACACACACACACACACACACACATTTGTGTTTTCTATGTTGATATTTTTCTTGAATTCCAAATTCCCATGAACAGCCACCTGTGTCATGTTTTTATCCATGTATCCCCCGTGTCTAGAATGGATTGCTCAGGTTGTAAATATCAATGGTGTTTGTCAATGCCTGGCTCGGTGTTTTATAATCAAGGACTTCTCCAAGGAAAAATTTTCACAAGTCTAAATAATATCATTTGGAATTTTATAAATTGTTTTCTAACACAAATTACATTTAATCTCTTTCAGATATGGATACTTTAATAGGTTAATCAAGTTGCTAATAGACAAGCAACATTTGCTTATTCAAATATATAGAGATACGATAGATGATCTTCAAAAACCCCAAGAGATCTGTAGAATACGGCATTCAAAGAAGTTTTCTTAACTTAAGATTTTTTTGATATTGAGACATTTCAGCTCCTGACAGCACACCCTATTCTACTCCAAGCAGAAGATGAGCATTGAAGAATCTCCATTTGAAGATGGTTGAATTAGTGGCAAGTTTGTCACTGGGCAAGAGAAAGTCCTTGCTTCAACTCTAGATAGACAGAATGCTCTCTGTAAAGGACAAAACTTAGAAGCAGGTAAGTCGACAACCTAGCTCTGACAAGACAGGGTAGGCAAGTCCTTCATAAGTCCTGCTCTACAATTAATGTCTGTCAGAGATGTTAGGCCAAGAGTCTGAAGGTAAATGATGTAATGTATGGAGAGAAATTGGGGACTGTCCAAGGCAGCCAGTTGTCTGTCATTTCTTAGTTTTGGAAGCTGCTGACTCTGCACTTCCTATATAATCAGATATATTTATCCTTCTCAGGTCTCTGATGTTGTTGAAGATTAGATAGTTATAGTCTCAAATTTAAATTTTAAGTTGTTTAGGTATTAAAAGGATGTTCTATGTCTAAGATGTTTTTAAGTTAGTAATGCAAATTATGATGGAAATGGAGTTAGGTATAGAACTTTAAACTCATGGAGATAGATGGAAAATAGAATATTAATATCAGTTGCCAAATAAGTATGGAGTGGATATTGGGAATGTATGTTATACCTTATAATTTTCATAATTGTGGCCTAATTATTCAAAAATAATTATGAGTTCTGGGAGAAGAGGGAGAGGGTGAGAGGGTGGGACTGGAAAGGGTGGAGGGGAGGGGACTGTGATGGAGAGGTAACTTGAAGTAATAAATAAACATTTTAAAAAGGTTAATCAGTATCTATAATGGTAATTACTGTAAGCTGAATAGGGGAGTTGGAAGTGGTATTAGTGAGAGGTTAGACAACTTGTAAACCAGATACAAACATGTAAATGTGAACTCACAGTGAGCTATAACTAGCTAGAACAGTGAGAGGACTAGAGTTCATCATGAGATATTATATATATATATACATACATATATATAAAATGAATAACTAGAAGAAAAAAGCTGAAGCTCCACACACAAAATAATGAGAGTGAAATAGAAAGTTATTTTTCAACAGTATCAACATGTATTGTACACACATTTTAGAATATCATGAGCCAAGGGGGGCCTCAGGGAGCCCACTGACTAGAAGTGCAAATGCTGGATCAGCACTTGAGAGTCTCTAAATTTGATCACTACTTAACAATAAAAGTAGAGGCATAATTTGTGGTTTGATATTATCGAAGTATATCATGTATATGTATGAAAATTCATTGTCTTAGATAATAAATATACTCAAAGAAGCATACCTTCAATAGAATGGATGAGTATTATATATTAGTAAGTTTTTAATATTTTAGGGATATAGGAGCATTAATTTCCTAAATTTGATCATTACACATAACACACATCTATAGAGTTACCAGTTTGTTCATTAAGGAATTACCATAGCACATGTAATAATTTTATAAAATTTAAAGAAAAATTCTAGTTTCCTATTACTGTCAGCAAAATTTTTTACCATTGATATTAGCAATAGAAATAGTTATATTCTATAATAACTTACATTACTTAGCATCTTCTTTTGTGTTATACTTCTATGAAAATAATCATGTGAGTTTTTAATCATAGAGGTGCTTACTAAAAATATATAATGTATATTCTGGTTATATATAAATGTCTACAGATAATTTTGAAATTATTTTACTCTAAATGTTTTCTAAATTAAAACAATATATTCATATATTGATCATGTACATATTTTGTTCCAGACAAATTCTAGACATTGAGAAATAATAGTAAATGAACAACATGCAGTTCTTTCACTTCAGGAGTGTGTGTGTGTGTGTATGTGTGTGTGTGTGTGTGTGTGTGTGTGTGTGTTTGTGTGTGTGTGTGTGTGTGTGCATGTATGCGCATGTGTGTCTGTTCAAGTGAAGAACTATAATAACCTATTATATAATAAGTCCTCAAATAGAGTCTTACAGGAATGTAGGGATAGATTCCTTAGCCCAATACTTATGAATACAGAACAGTGTATGAATGATCTTCCTGTAAGAAACAATGGCTAAACTAAAACCCAAGATGAAGTCATGGGGAAAAGCAAGAAGAAATGGGATGTGAGGACACTGGGCTAAGAAAACATCATGTTGCAAACTGGAAACTAAAGCCCCATGAGAAGCTTATGTGACTGTATTAATTTTCACAGGAGAATCAGATTTAAGGTATTCATAAAGAAGTAGGAATTTGTTTGCTGTTCAGTTGTGACCATGATAAAGATAATGGATCTTTCAATAACTAGTAGGATTTGCATTTCCCCCCAAAACTCTTAGACCAAATCATCTTCAATTATAGTGATAGGTCAAACGAGCACACTATGTTTTCCTGCTTTGGTTTAACCCAGCAAGTAGAGATTTTCGTCTCCAACTTGTTCTTTATAATAAAGTAAAATCTTTGCCTTTACAAATTTAGTGGCTATCAATGACAATCAAGGCACAGGGGAAGTGGAACCTTAGCATGTGAAAATATATAAACACACCCAACATTTGATAATTCCCAGTAGTTCCTTATGTATTCAATGTACTTCTAGTTAATTGTGTTGTGGAGCTTTGGAAAGTGTTAGATTATGAGTTGACCTTTTCACCCAACAATAATTATTTCTTCACTATTTCTGTTATATATTTAGGTACTACTATAGAAAAATGGCTGCTAAAAATAATTTACAATGTTCAAACTTTAACCAGTAAATTTCATAAAGACTGCACGACATGACTCAACTGTTTTTAACAATCAGGGGAATATATATATATATATATATGTATATATATATATATATATAGAGAGAGAGAGAGAGAGATAGAGAGGGAGAGAGAATGATCAAAGACTCAATAAATCATCAACTTAGCACAGAAAATTGGCTTAGCTAACCACTCAGTCAGAATAGTTGGTGCCCTGCATTTTTTTTAAGAATAAAGGGTCAAGTCTTTTACTGACATAAGCCTCTTAATCTCAGACCAACTACAAAATAGTTTGTGTTGTAAGTGAGGCTCAACAGCTTTTATATGATTAGCCTGTTATCATCTTTGTTTCCTAAATTACATCTAATCAATGATTCTTTGGCCAATGTTTGCATTAGTTAAAGATTAAAGGTGAGGAACCAATGCTGTGTGAAGTCAACTGAAATATTTGATTTTAAGGTTTATGCTTTAATATCAGATATAAAAGACCTACGATAACTTAATTGAAGAATGATTAATCAATTCAGGCCATTGTTAAGGTTTTGTATATAAGGTGTAATTGCATATTAGCTAACGTAGACAGCAAGAGAAGCAGAATCCTGTTTTTGAGGACACTGTAAGTACAATTGATGATCAAAGTTAATTGAAATCGTTTTCTCTTTACTTCAAATTTCATATTATAAATGTGTCAATTTAATTTATGTATTATCCTTCTAGAATTTGACTTACATTTTTCTTTGTTGTGTGTAAATGATAAGTGAATTTGCCTATTAGTGTCATAAATATCTACTGTAAAGATTTATCCTTTCAGGTTATACTTTTAAGAAACAATAGATCAGCCCTTTTGCAACATAGATACCGTTATTATTGATATTGAGTAGCATAACAGCATCCACCAACTGGTATTGAATTTAACCATTATCAGTAACATTGGTACTAATATATTTCACGAATTTAAAACTCAAGAAAACAAAAGGTTGATTTGCATTATAGAGTTCTTTGAGGAGTTGTCCCCAAGTCATTCCTTGTATATACTGCTTAAGATTATTCCAATGAAGCATTATTGTTGGATGGTAGTATAGTTCTTGCAAACAGCTAGCCTATTTTAAATACAGGCTTGGGCGCTTCCTGTATACTTGTTGGGTCTTGTATTGTTTTTCTGCAAAGTAAGAAGCATAATGCTAAGAACTTATTGGGTTGGTTTAACTAAATGTAACAATAGCAATATACTTATAATAATAGTAATAATACTATACTTACTTGATGATCATAATGAATGTTTGCAGTATCGGTTTGCAGTTACAGAAAGGAAAAAAATTATCAAAATAAATCAGTTGCATGCTACATGTGTAAGCATACTATTGGACACTTGAATTTTGCATGAGATATTTTGAGGAATTTAATCATGCCCCACTTATTTCAGAATCTGTCTTGTTGTCTGTTGTTATTGAGGTATCCAATAACTCAAAGCATTGGTTGACTAGTGTCACTTTACAAAGGCAAATTACTTACTTGAGAAACAAAGGCTTATAAAGAACCTGGATTCTTTGATAGTCTGATAACTATCTGGTTTGAGTGTTAAAACAGTGGCTAGTCTTTTGTTTGTTTGTTTGTGTTTTTCGGGACAGGGTTTCTCTGTGTAGCCCTGGCTGTCCTGGACTCACTTTGTAGACCAGGCTGGCCTTGAACTCACAGAGATCCACCTGCCTCCGCCTCTAAAGTGCTGGGATTAAAGGACTGTGCCACCATGCCAGGCATGGCTAGTCTTTTTAAATTGGTTTATCGCTTCCTGAATTTTCATTATACAGAGAAATTTTAGTTAAATCCACTTCCAGAGACACCATTATATCCAATTTCAACACTAAGTAACTAAAATCTAGGGCTAGAAGATTAGATTTAGGTCTTGGAATTACTAATCCAGCCCCATAAAAGTCAAGAACCTCAAAAAGTGAACTAGAAGAATAAACAGCCATGCAGTGTTCATTGAAATATTAAGTGCAACTGAGACCTCATCCGTCTTCAAAGAACACCATCTGAAAAAAGTGATCCAAGTTTTATAAATTCTTCACTGTACACAGCTAAAATCTATTTTAATTATTATTTATTTGGCTGTTTTATTGCTTATTTATTTATTTGGATTTTTGAGACAAGGTTTCTCTGTGTAGCCTTGGCTGTCCTGAAACTCGCTGGCCTCAGACACACAGAGATATGCCTGCCTCTGCCTCTTGTGTGCTGGGATTAAAGGAATGTGCTCCCATGTCCGGCTTACTAAAATATTTTTATCCAAGATTTCCACATTTGCTTCTAGCACACAGTACTCACAATAAAAAAAACCTGATTTCAGACACACTTATTTAAAACAAACTTATTTAAAACCAACCACCACATGTCATCTCTTCAAATGAGAAAAAAATATCACTTCTCACTTTTTTTTGTAAGCTTAATATGTGAATATTCTAAAATTCATAGTTGGTGCTTATATCATCTAAATGAGTTTAGATGGTCTAAGTCTAATGCCAGGTATTATCCATGCTAAAGAGTAATGACTGAAATCATGTGATCAAGAGGAATTTGTAATGTTTCTTGCAAAAATCAGTTTATAATTTGAAATTTTAAACAAAATAAAGAAATACAAGAAGTATGAATCTACTTGTTTTATTAATGAGTAGCTATAGATAGAATCATTAGTTGGGCTACTTACAATCCAAATTTTTTTATTCATTTATCATCAGTATACTTTGCTTCACAACTTCATAAAGGATAACAATTTTGAAAATAAATTCTGTGAAAGATCAATCATTTAAGGAAGAGCATAGATCCAGTCCTTTTGATGACATTGGTTTCTAAAACATAGGTTTTTAGTTAATGTAGAAATGTGAAGGAATTTAATTAGTAAAGCATCTATATCTTTTATAAATAATAACAGATATTTAATTTTGGTGTGCTAACTACTTCTGGAAAAGGCACCCAGTAATGCAATACACTGATAATTTACAAACTGGATTACCTAAGTAATTTCAAAGAGATGATACCTCAGGAGGAAAAGAGCAATACTTTCTTAAAATTATATCCATGCATTATTCTAGTTGCATCAGCATTTTGAGATGGTGATATCAGCTTTCAAATTCGCATAACAATTTAAAATCAGCAAATAGTTATGAAGTGGCTAGTATTAATTATCTTAAGACAGTGATAAGTTCTATTTATTTCAATGTGTATGTGTGTCTGCCAGAGAGCACATGTGGATATCAGAGGACAGCTTTTGCGAGTGAGTTTTGAGGATCTCGTCAGGCTAGTTTTATGAATACTTTTGTCTACTGAGCCATCTCTATAAACCCATAATGATAGCTTTAAATGCACATTATATTAAAATTGATAAAAAGTCATCAAATGCTCATTTAACCTTTAGCCCCACTCTTTTCTCACAAACACCTAATAGATGGAAGACTGTTTGACGGTTAAAATTCTACTTTTAAGGTTGGAAACCTGAGTTGGAAATATTTTTAAATAAAAGAATCAGGACTGAGTAGACGGCTCAGTTGGTAAAGTAATGCCTTGCATGGTTAAGGACCTGAATTCTATCCCCAGAACCTGGTAAAATAACTGGGCATCATGATACATGCTGGGAATTCCAGAGCCGGGGAGCTGAGGCAGGTGGATCCCCAGGGCTCTCTGACCAATGACCCAGCATATTCAGTAAACTCCAGCACAGTGAAAGACCCTGACTCCTGAGGAACAGTAGCTGAGGTTGTCTTCTACATATAGTATATGCCCTGGTGCATATACCTCTTTAAAAACACATGCACATATATGTTTACAATGGCACACGTGCGTTCTCACACATACACACATGCATCAAACATACACATTCTCTCTTGTGTGCACATACACACAGAAAGAAGAAACAGTCACTGTGAAAACACGTTTAAACTTGAAGATTAATTTGGCTATACCCATATTACCCAGTTACTTTGCTCAACAGAACATAATCAAACTCAAGCATCCCTATAACTCTCTTATAGATAAAATCTCCTCAGACTCTGAATGTTAGGAAGCATAGTAGATTAACTACAATATAGCTTATGTCTTTGTTTCAGGGCAGTACAAGATGTGGCTGCTGTTAGTAACAAGTGTGATATCTGCATTTGGAGGTGCACATGGCCTATTTGGAAAACTGGTTCCTGAAAGTCCTGAAACAAGCATGAATATTGTGAGTTACCAAGGGATATTACTAGAATTATCATCATGATGGGCCTAAACTTTTATTGAGTGGTTAAAATTCATTAGAAATATCTGTCATATGTATTTTAAAACATACAAGTTTCTCTTTTAATTTTCCTTCTCAGAGGCAGATGATAAATTACTGGGGATATCCAAGCGAGGAGTATGAAGTTGTTACTGAAGATGGCTACATTCTGGGAATCTTCAGAATTCCTTATGGGAAGAAAAATTCAGCGAATATTGGTACAAGACTCTTCCATTCCCTCATTACCTCTCTCCTTTTCTTCATTACCTACTCTTCCCTTTCCTTCCCCAATCTCTCCATCCTACCCTCTATCCTTATGTTTTTTTATTATTAATTTATCTCTAAAGATGAAATAAGTCTAGATCACTCTGGAAACACAAAGTTGTATTTCCAGTCTTCAAAAGATAGCAATCAAACCAATGAGACAGAGGAATAAGGTGATCATGATAAAATGCAGTCCTGCTGTTACATACAAACTATCAAAGGCCTCTAACCCTGCTAAAGGAAGCAAGGACAGTTTCTTTTATTATGGTAACTGAGCTGAATCCCAATGCATGAAAGTTAACCAGGTTGTATTTGTAGAGGGAAAGATTGGCAGGCAGCTAGATACTGTTTCCTAAAGAGATAAAGGTCATTTTATTTGACTGATATTGCTAAATTTTCATGTTTTTCTCATGAAAGAAAAATTGTGAAACAAACTTTATTATACTTAACCTACATTTGCACAATGCTTAATTTCCTTAGACTATCATTTTAATGTATTTATTTACATGTAACTGGCATATAATATAGTAAACACATTTAGCTTGTTCAATATTGGATGAGGATATAGTGGTACATTTGCCTAGCATATGTGAGGTCCTGTGTTGGTAAATACAAATGCAATAAATAAAAATAAAAATAAAATGTATATACCAGAGTGATTTCTCAGTGATTAAGATCCCTAGCTGCTCATGCATAGGTCTTGGGTTCAATATTCACTACCCACATGCTGACTGTTCACAACTGTCCATAATTTCAGTTCCAGGAGTTCTGATAACCTATTTTGGCCTCTGAAAGCTCCTGATCTTATGTGGTGCACATAAACTCATACAGACTTATACAATTGCACAAAATTAAAAATAATAAATCTTTAAAAAATAAAGAGCACAATTTGATCAATTTTGGTACATGAGACAAAATTGAGAAAAAATAATTAAGATGTCAAATACAACATCTACAAAGTGAACATACTTAATTCTGACTATATGGCTACCTACTACAAGGAATGAGTTTATAACATTTTGAATAATCTTCTTCCCTAGGCAACAGACCTGTGGTGTTTTTGCAGCATGGTTTGCTTGCATCAGCCACAAACTGGATCGCAAATCTGCCAAACAACAGTCTGGCCTTCATTCTGGCAGATGCTGGCTATGATGTGTGGCTGGGGAACAGCCGAGGAAATACCTGGTCCAGGAGAAATTTGTATTACTCACCAGACTCAGTCGAATTCTGGGCTTTCAGGTAAAGAAAGAGAATCACTCAAAATGGATATGTATTGGAGTCTACAAGCATGTTCATTCTCACTTTGCTGTCACAGCCAACTACATTCACGGCAGAAGGTGAAGGAAGCCATATTATTTTAATCCAACATTTGAATCTTCTATATACCTCATTCTAAGGGTAGTCTTTCCTCTAAGCTTGCTGTGATCTCCACATCCAAGATCTAGAGATGTCTAAAAATATTTTTTGAAATAAAATGTCCAAAACATCCTAAGTGAGGATGCAAGGCAATACTTTGTTCCTATAAGGTTTCAAATTGAGAAGTCAATAGATAAGGAAGGTGTCAGAAGTGGGGCAAAGGGGAACAGTAGTCTTCATCAACATCAAAAGCCCAAAGTTTGGGCACTAGGAAGTCGTCAAAGGTACTCATTGTCTTCTTATGCCCTACTCTTGGAAATGACTGATGAAGATGCAGGACAGAATAGCATCTGGCTGATATTGTTGAGGTACAAGAATGTTCTGATGGTTCTGAAAGCTGATAGGAAACCCATGTGCACCTGGCGAAGTGAGGAAGAGGTTGAGAGAGACAAGAGAACACTAACAATGCTGACAAGAACTAGATCTAGCAAGGGTGTTGTCGTGCATTCTGTGCACAATGAGAAGCCACTAAATGTTGTTCAATAGAAGACTTCTCATTTTTGTATCATTGTGGAAGACTTGTGAAGAATGTCCTGCAGAGATGGGACTCATATTAATGAAATTGGAATGTAGAATACAAGTGCTTATTAAACCTGATATTCAATTTCAGGGATGAAACTAATTCCCACCCATAGACACATATCTTGTTTAGATTAGATTGCAGCCGTTATGCATTATTTGAAAATGATGACTTCTACTTACATGCAACCACCCCAAAGTCAGCTGGGTTTATATATAACTGGCAATAGTTTAAAGCATCTAGTTTTTCTATTTCTCAAGTAGAAATAGAGGTTTCATGATAAATATCTTTTTGGGCTTAGATATAATTCATTTGTGAATATGAGCCTAAGAAACAGGGTTGAAGGCAAAGGGGTTGAGTTTCATAAAATATAAATAATATATATTTTGTTTGTTTTACTTTTTTACAGCTTTGATGAAATGGCCAAATATGATCTTCCAGCTACATTAGACTTCATTGTGCAGAAAACAGGACAAGAGAAGATGCACTACGTGGGTCATTCTCAGGGCACCACTATTGGTAAGTATAACACTGAGACTGAATATGGTTACTACACTCCTGCCTGGGAGCATAGCCACCATGCCCATGGCAATCTAGTGATAAAAGGACAATTAAACTCCTACCCTAGAGATGGATAAATCAAACAGTGGGATAAATAACTCAAGCAAGTGGCATTGTTTTTTATCAATAGTCCAATAGATTTGCTCATATACCAGCCCAGGCTATGTGACTATAAATGGTCCATGTTCCAGATTGACAGTTGAATTTGTTCTCTTCCCTCCACCATTTTTATGGAAACCAGATCATTTGCCCAAATAATATATCAAAAAGGATAAATTAAAATCTTTACCTTTATTTTTTAGATTGGGGGAGAGAGGCAGAAAAGTAACATGTTAAAAGTAACATGGAGTTCACCAAACCATTGGTAATGCTATGGGAAATACACCTCATGGAAGATTTTAAGGAAGCTGAGAGGGCTTTTAAAGCCTTGTTCAACATAGGAAACCTGCTAATTCCCTCTGACTAATGATGTAGAAGATCCATGTGCATACATGGCAACCTGATATTCTAGGGAGGTGGAACAACAAGTGTAAAGAATCCAAAGATGGAGAACATGTTCAGAAAACATCAATGACACTGTTGGTCATGAGCATGGGTAGAGTAAGAGTCAGTGAGAGAGAAACAGTAGGATGACATTGTGGCATCTGGGAAGAACAGAGTATTCAAGACTCTTTGGATAGTATAAGATATCAGCCTTTAGTATAAGTAAAAAGAAAATCATAAAGGGATTTTTAAATAGAGGAATTGCATGATCCATTATATGATCTTTCTAATTTCTGAAGAGGAACAATGGCAGAAACTCAGAAGCTGCTAGAGGACCCGTACAGAAACTAGTGCCAAAGATTATGGTGAGCTGGATTACTGGGGATGAGGAGAGTTGTGGGAATAATGATGTTCAATCAAGCAGCATATGTACACATACATACATACATGCATGCATACATTCATACATACATAGGTGTGAGCATGTGTAAATGTGGGTATATGTGTATGTGCAAATAAAATACAGCCAACAGGCTTTATTAATTGTAAAGGTATACAAGGCAAAGTCTAGTTATACTAATCAAGGTATACAAGGCAAAAATAGGGGTAAAAAATAATGCTTTGTGGCTTGAGGTCCTGGAAAAGTAAAGACTTCATTACCCAAAGTGAGGAAGGAGGGTGGTGAGAAGAGCTATATGAAGACATTAGGAGCTTAGGATGGGAACACTCTAAGATTCAGGTAAAGATGTCCAGGAGTCAGTAATATACAGTCTAAAGTTCAAGGAAGAATGAAAATGCTCAACCGGAGACTCAGTCAATGAGACTGAGTTTAATATCCCAAGGAGTCTATTCAAACAGTCAAGAGGAAAAGTCTTAGGACAAACCTGAGTTATTCCTTTTATTTAGAAGATGAGAGTGCTTTAATAGGGGAAACAAATTCAGGAATATTAATAATAATGTACAAGGGCACCCAGAATTCTGAAATCCAAAGTGAGGACATGTTTACTACTTACCAAAAAGCCAAGTCAAATGTGGTCTGAGAGGTAATTGTTGGAAATGTGTGCATAGAAGTCATAAGCATCTTTGTTGTTGCTGTTGGTGGTGTTTTTTCGATACAAGGCTGTCCTGTGTAGCTCAGGCTGGCTTCATTCTCCTGATCCTCTTGACTCAGCCTCCTTAGTTCTGAGGTTACAGGCATCAGCTATTAACTGTGCTTGGCTATAAGGGACTCTCATAAAATTAACTGTCAATGATGATATTTAATGTAACATAGTGTTCTGTTTGTAACCCGAAGCTATAAAATTATTGCATTGAGATGAAATGTAATTATTTCCTTAGTACTTATTGAGATGATTAAAATTGCTTGCCTTGACAATGAATTACTCCAATCTACTTCTATCTTGAGTTCTAACTTGAAATCTGAACATAAATTTAATTCTTCTTATTAATTAGCAGATATTTTAAAGTGCTATCACTGTGCTTACACGTATCTCGACAAACTAATGTTCCAATTTCACAGCTTGCCTTAGATGTCATCTTTAGCAAGTCCAAGATAATATCACACTTCCAAAAACAGAAAAGCATATACATGCACACACATTCTTCATTAATGCTTTGTTCTGTTTCAGGTTTTATTGCCTTTTCTACCAATCCTACCTTGGCTAAAAAAATCAAGACGTTTTATGCCTTAGCTCCGGTTGCTACTGTGACGTATGCACAAAGTCCTTTGAAAAAACTGTCAGATATTCCTACATCTCTTTTCAAGGTATGTGATTCTATTTAAGGGACCAAATTGTCATTGGATTTCAGAGTGATCAAAGCAAGCAAATATACATCAGGGATGAACATATTCTTATCTTCAAACTAAATTTTACATGTTTGTATTATCTTTCCCATAGCATTTAAATGTGTGGACCCCCTCTTGCCTCTGAAATCCTCATTTACTTCTCTCTCTCTCTCTTTTTTTTTTTTGGTTAGCTTACAGAGGGTTGTCAATGTCAGTAAGTGTTTTGATTTTTTAGGGATGTTTCATTGGCCAAGCCCTCCACATACCTGTGTCGAGTGAACAGTTTCACTCCTACAACAGGAAATGGCGTGTTAAAAGCAGAGGGAAAATAGTCAAGTACGAATCCCAGATAGGTCCAGAGGGATATGGAATTCTTCTGTAACAACTTCCCCAAAACCCTCCACCCCACCCTAGCAAAAAAAAAAAAAAAAAAAAAAAAAAGAAAGAAAGAAGAAAAGAGAAAAGAAACAGACTAAACAGGGAGTTATTGAAGAGAGGCTTTAAAAACTGATAAATATGCTAAAGTGTAGCTCTTCACAGTGGAGGGCTCCTGATGGGGTGGGAATGGGGAAGGACTCAGTTTTCTTTAAGGGATGGCCATTGGAAATTTCACTATGTTTCAATGACTATTGGGAAATACAAATTTTACTTAGTTGGTTCTTTGTTTTGTTTTTGGGGGGGGTGTTGGATCTGGGAGGAAAGGGAAGTGAGTGTGACCCAGGTGCATTGTACAAAATTCCAAAATGATTAATAAAAATATTATGTTGAGCTGAAAAAAAACTTGGAAGAGGAAGAAAAGAAGGAACAGGTAAAGAGATGAAAAAATAAAGAAAGCAAAGAAATCAATGGATGAACACAGTAAATACTGTGCAATCTCCAATTAAATGCTCTTAGGCTGCCTAAGGGCTCTTGTTGTAAGAAATGGAAATTTCATAGGACAGTAGTGTGGATTTCAATAGACCATAAATATTCAGTGCCTTACTGAACAGACACACATGGGAATGAATTAATAGCATTTATATATTCAGATGTTTAATGCCCTACTTCTATTGCAGTCAAGCCAATCCATGCAGACACACCTGCACATTTGCACAATTTCCTTTAGAAGAATGATTTAGCCAGAGGCTCTAAGTACAGTAATCATGTCTTTTCCTTCAGTACTTTATTGTCCATTTATTTTCACTCTAAATTAGCATGGATATCTAAAGCTAAAGATACTGTCAATACTCATAAGTGTTTGCAAACCTTTTATGCAAAAACCTCAAATGTTAAGCTGACCAGGATCATTTCCTGCTGCACTGAGCCTCTCACTTCCAATTTATGCTCAGATTTTCAGATAGCAAGAACAGAGGAACTGAAAGAAGAAGGCATTCAGACATTAAGTCACAGACACAGATTAGAATTGTAGATACACTCTAGTACTGATGTGCCAGAAAAACTGATATTTCCTAGCCATACTTCCTTGGCTATAAAGTTCTGAAAGCAAAATGTCTCCATACTTAACAAAATTGAGACAAATATCTAAAGATTTTCTTAGAGATATCCCTCTGAATCTCCATTTTCTTCTCCCGATCTCACAATTTACAACTCAAATCACACGTTGATACATAATTATGACACTCTGCCATGTCATTTCACATTTAACCTTAACCTTTATTACTCCAGCTTGCTGCAAATTGCATGATATCATTGTTTCTGATGGCTGAGTAGTATTCCATTGTGTAGATGTACCACAGTTTTTTAATCCATTCCTAAGTTGAGGGACATCTGGGTTGTTTCCAGTTTCTGGCTATTACAAATAAGGCTGCTATGAACATAGATGAGTAAACTTCCCTGTGATTTGGTGAGGAATCATTTGGATGTATACCCAGAAGTGGTATGGCTGGGTCCCGAGGCAGAGCTATTCCAAGTTTTCTAAGATATCGCCAGACTGACCTCCATAGTGGTTGCACAAGCCTGCACTCCCACCAGCAATGGAGGAGGGTTCCCCTTTCTCCACACCCTCACCAGCATGTGCTGTCATTTGAGCTTTTGACCTTAGCCATTCTGACAGGTGTGAGATGGAATCTCAGAGTCGTCTTGAGTTGCATTTCTCTGATGATTAAGGATGCTGAACATTTCTTCAAGTGTCTCTTGGCCATTAGGAATTCCTCCTTTGTGAATTCTCTATTTAGCTCTGTCCCCATATTTTTGATTGGATTATTTGGTTTCTCGGCATTTAATTTCTTTAGGTCTATGTAAATTATGGATATTAGCCCTCTGTCAGATGTGGGGTTGGTGAAGATTTTTTCCCAATCTGTAGGCTGCTGTTTTGTTCAAATGACAGCGTCTTTTGCCTTATAGAAGCTTTTCAGTTTCACGAGGTCCTATTTATTGATTGTTGGTCTTAGATCCTGAGCTGTTGGTGTTCTGGTCAGGAAGTTGTCACCTGTGCCAATGAGTTTGAGGGTTTCCCCCACTTTTTCTTCTTTAGATTTTTCAATGTGTCATCTACTTCCTCTATGAAGTAGAGTACTCTGGAAGTACAGTTCTCAATACAATAACACACCGAATGTTTATATCTGCCCTTTCAATTCCACTACTTCATTGATAGAATTGAATGAGAGAAAGAGGTTCTCCAAAAAATCAGTGGGTACAGTTGGTTGCTGCCAAGTGTGACAATCTAAGTTCAATTACTGGGACACACACGGTGGAAGGGGAGAACAACGAATTCCTGGGGATTGTCCTCTGCTCTCCATACAACCGTGGCACACACGTTCTCCCCCCACTGCCCCCCACATAATGAATATATTTTGAGATTATAGTAACATCATTTTCCCCTTCACTTTCCTCCCTCCAAATACTCCCACATATCCCTTCTTGATCTCTTTCAAATTCATGGCCCTTCCCCCCCAACTGTTGCTACATGCATAGATGCATAATTATATGCACATGTAACCTGCTGAGTCTGTATAATGATATTTGTATGTATGTTTTCAGGGCAGACCATTTGGTATTGATAAACAATTGATTTGTGCTTCCCTGGGAAAGGCCACCTGTCCAGTTCTCAGATTTTCTTAATTGCCTGTAGTTCCTTGTGTAGGGTTGAGACCTCACGGTCTTTTACCCTATGCACATTAGCATGTCGAATGGTCAGCTCATATTTAGACAGTCATGTTAGTGAGACTTTATGAATGTAACTCCTGGCATTACAAGGATACATGTCTCACTGCAAATTCTCTGACAATCTGGCTCTTACAATCTTTCTCCCTCCTCTTCCACAATGTTCCCTGAAACTTAGGTGTGGAAGTGTATGGTAGATGTATCACTTGGGACTGTGCGCCACAATTCTGCATTTTGACTGGTTGTGGTTTTCCGTCTGTTGCAAAGAGAACTTTCCTTTATGGGGGTGAGGGTTACACTTATCTGTGGGCATGAAGACTAAATATTTAGAATGTTATTAAGAATTATGGTCTCTTAGTGAAGTGGTATTTTCAAGGTTTTCTCCAAGATACACAACTTCACTATTCCTGGGTAGTTGGATGAGTTTCCCGTATCAGGAATTAATTACTCTTCTTGAGTGGATTTTTAGTCCAATTAAAGAGCTGTTGGTTACCAACGTAGCATGTGTGCAACTACTGCACCCTTAAGGTCATCTCACCATGCTGATCGTTGCTGTGGTTCATAGGTGCCATAGCTGGTTAGAACTTTCAGTTGTTCCCTCCTTTGAAAGTTTGTGTGGTGCCTTCTGGCACCATGAGAGCTCAAGGAGGAGCCTTCCAGTCAGTTCCAGCTCAGGGTACTCTGGGTCCTATGTCTTGTGTCTTCAGGAGTAGGATCTTATCTTCTATCTCTGTAGGGCAACCAATGGTAATAGCAATAGTTTGTAATGTTTTGTAAGTCTCTTGGACAGTCATGATCAACAGCTTCAATAACTCAAATGAGAGTTTCTCTTGCCATGGATTGGGTTTTGTTATATTGTCTTTGGCTCTTTTTGAGAGTATTATCAATCCAGATGTGAAATTTTTACTTAAACTACTTATGTATATTTATATAAAAATTTACAGGTATTATAGGGTCTCTTTAGGTAGATAGTTAATACTAAAATTCCTTATGACTTTTTCGGATATCCTTACTGTTATTTTACCCCCTCCCTCTTATTTCCTTTTTGGTAGCTAATTAATAGTATATTTCCATATGACTTTTCCAAACATACTTACTGTTATTTTCCTCCCTCCCTTTTATTTCTGTAACTATCTCCACCCTCTCTTTAATTAGAGCCCCTCCTTTATCCCATTGTCCCAATCAGATCACCTATACCCTGATATTTTCCTCTCTATTGTTCCCCAACTCTTCTACCTGACAATGGTCACTTTGTACTTCCTGATTTTGTAGATACTCTAGGATATATACTCAAATATCTAAATATTTGGGGCTAGGAACCTCAAAGAGAGAGAATATGGTACTTTTATCTTTCTGGGTCTGGGTTACCTCACTCAACGGTCTAGTCCAGATCTATATCATTACCTGGAAACGTTATGACTTCATTTCTCTTTACAAATTAATAGTATTCCATAGTGTATATGTTCTGAATTTTCGTTATCTATTCATTAGTTGAAGGGCACTTAGATTATTTACATTCCTAGTTACTGTTAGTAGGGTAGCAATGAACATGGCGGAGGAAGTATGTGTGGAGTATGATATGAAGTCCTTTGGACATATGAAGTGAGTGGTATAAATGAGTAGATTTATTTTTAGCTTGTTGAGAATTCCCCGCACTGATTTCCCGAATGGCTGCACAAATTTGCAATCCTTTCAACAGTGTATGAGGGGCTCCCTTTTCCCTACACTTCCCACAGCAATTGTGTTTCTTTGTTGATCTTTGCTATTCTGACTGGGATAAGATGGAATTTTAAAGTTGTTTTGATTTGGATTTCCCTAGTTGTTTGAGACAATGAACATTTTTTGAGATATTCCTTAACCATTGTTTTTGTTTGTTTGCTTGTTTTTGTTTGTCTTTTTGAGAAGTCTTTGTTCAGAGTCTGGCCTGTTTTTTGAATGGGTTGTTTGTTGGTTGGTTTTGGTTTTAAGTATTTTATATATTATGGATATTCATTCTCTCCCAGGGGTATAACTAGCAACGATTTTTTCCCATTCTGTGTACTACTGCTTTGCCCAATTGGTTGTTTCTTTAGCTGTGTAGATGCTGTTTAGTTTTATGAGGTCCCATTTGTCAACCGTTGGCTTTAATTCTTGGACGAATAGAATGTCCTTTACTTTACACCTATATCATCTATGATATCACTTATGCTTTCTTCTAGAAGTTTCAGGGTTTCAAGCTTCACACTTAGGTCTTTGATCCATTGGAATTGGGTTTTGTACATGGTGATATATACGAGTCAAAAGAACAGGAAATTTCTAAAACAACTTATAGAACTAAAGAAAAGTACAATCATACCTAATGAACAGCTTCAGCAATTAAGTAGGCTTTCTGCAGCTTGGCTGCTGCTGTGTTCTAATGATGCTTCTATTTTTCAGATTATATTTGGTGACAAAATATTCCTGCCACACACCTTCTTCGATAACTTTCTTGGTACCGAAGTGTGCTCACGGGAGCTGCTGGATCGTCTCTGCAGCAATGCTTTATTCATAATGTGTGGATTTGACAGGCAGAACTTGAATGTGGTGTGTATGTGTTGTGGCCTCCACTCAAGCGGTTCTCCCAAACACCTTTGATTACTTTATCATCATCACTTAGAAAGGGTACTTCACAAGATCAAAGAGCCACCTCATAATTATGCCCACACCATTGTGGCAGGCTCCAGCGAACTGGCAAGCCACTGCCCATTCTAATTTTTGTCTCCTGCTCCCATTCAGAAATGGGACTGTCTTGTGACAACCTAGGGAAGGCTGTTCTGGGGAGCAATGCATGGTCATCAAAGAAATGTTAGAAATGTTTTTAATTCTGCTAGCCGTACCCATTAGTTTTGTAAAACACATTTCACAAGTCACATAACAGCTGGTCCATATCTTGATCTGCATTTTTATTCCCTGAATTGGAATTTTAAGACCTAGATGAGAAAGTTCATTACTATAAAGTCCTTAAACATATGGATTCATGTTGGCCTAATTTAAATCCTGCCTTTGGAACGGATTTAAGCTTCCATGTTGGTTTCCTCACACACAAAATATGATATTGTGGAATTCAAATCAGCTAAGATATTTAATGAAAATAGGTCACAGCCTTAAGCACATGACACCTGATTATAGAATATGTTAATTACTATTATATGTAAACATATCTCTGCTGTTTTTTGTTTGTTTGTTACTTAGTGGTACTAAGGGTAGAAGTTAGGAATTGTAGGACCATGCTTCACCAATGAGATACATTGCCAGTATTTTTTAAAATAACTTTTTATTGTGAGAAAAGGTCTTGATAAATTGCCCAATCAAAAGTACTATATTCTAGGCAGGGCATTAACCAAAGATGCTCCTGCCTCAGCTTTCCAAGTGGCTGAAATTACAGAGCTATACTATTCATCCTGGCTTTCATTTATACCTTTAAACTCCTAAGAAAAATGAATTTTATTTTTAAAAATGTAGTATAGCAATTTCTGCACTCATTGGGAGTATAGTAATGAAATCATAGCTCCTGTCTCCATGGAGATCAAACAGGTTCAGACTTTCTCAATGCTAATGATCTACTATGTAGCTGGATAAACACATTCACATTTGTTTATATTTTTCCTTTATGTTCCACTTATGGCAGTAACAGCCCCTTCTACTTTTTAATTTGAGGCTGTTTCTCATTGTGAATGAAAATATTACAAAGCAGTCTGTCCTTATTGCACCAACAAATGGATTGATTCTTATATTATATCAATAAGAGTTTTCAGAGAAAAATAATAGTAAAAGAGAGATGCAGAGAACAAACAAGATTAGAGGTCTTGTCTTCTGCATTATATGGAGGGAAATCTTAGCCCCTTTGGTAGCAGTGAGTTCATTTGACTTTGTCCACAGTCTAAGACCCTATTGAATTGTTCTTGAAATCTGAAAATGGAACTTCAGATTACTAAAGTGTCTTAGAAAGGTGATTTTGAAACCAGATAGAATACTATAACTAAATATCTACAATGATTATCATTATATATACATATATGTGTATGTATAATTATGTGATATATATTAAAATCATATATCTTGATTGTATAATATTTAATCTCTTCTCCTATAATACTAAATAGAAAATTGAGAATTTAGGTTCAGAAACTAGGTAAATCTTTCTGGCCTCTGATTGTCACTATTTGTGTAAACCTAATATTTTTCTAAACTTCTTTGAGTCTCAAGCTCTACTTTGTACAAATATGGAGCTAATGAACCATTTGCATTGCTGGCAATGGTTCAAACATGTGGTGCATTTGTAGATTCTAAGGTGGCAGGCAGCTGTACTTTTCATCCTCCATTAAAAGTTACCCTGCAACACTTGGTTGAAATTAGAAAACTCAGCTCACAACTGTTTTTCAGAAATTAAATATGTCTAAGCCTATGTGGATGTGTGTGTGTGTTTGATTTCCAGAGTCGTTTTGATGTGTATCTAGGGCATAATCCAGCAGGAACATCTGTCCAAGACGTCCTCCACTGGGCCCAGGTACCATTATTTCATTTTGTGGGGTTGAACCTTTGTATTTAACCTAAAGCATGTTTTAAAGACGTTCTTGTAAAGCAATGCTTCTATATACGACAACCTACAAAAATAACTATTAACCCATGTGCATGAAACTCTTATGAATACATGGGCATTGACTAACAAAAAAATAAATATTTTTATTATTTGTCCTGCAGAGCAAAATATGTAAAACAAAGCTGCATTTGCACTCATATATGTCCTACAATAACTGTCACATATCTTAGATCACTAATAATTATTTTGAATAAGAAAATATTGTCTTGCCGGGTGGTGGTGGGGCATGCCTTTAATCCCAGCACTTGGGAGGCAGAGGCAGATGGATCTCTGTGAGTTCGAGGCCAGCCTGGTCTACAAAGTGAATCCAGGACAGCCACAGCTGTTACACAGAGAAACCTTGCCTTGAAAAACCAATATATATATATATATAGTCTAAATAATTATAAAAGTTGAAAATGAGCTGTTTGGAAAAGATTAAATTGTGCTTTATGTGGTTTTGAGAATTATTAGTTAATTAACTTTAATTACTTCTTACTATTTTTTTTATTTAATTTTACCTTTAAATTTTCATTAGGTTGCTCGATCTGGGAAATTTCAAGCCTTTAACTGGGGAAGTCCAGTACAGAATATGATGCACTACGATCAGGTATTTTTTTTTTTTTGAGATTGAAATTGCTCAGAGTTTAAATGACAAAGACACAGAAGTTTGGAAAGACAAGTATGATAATAAGGTATTCATTTGTCAAAGAAATGCTGAAGTTTTTCATTATTCCACTACTATTGCCCTGGAGATATACCCTCAGAGTAACTTGGGTCACATGTGGAAGATCCAGAAATTAACAGCACATAGTCTTATTATACATCCCTGCTGTATAATACAGACTCCCTCCAACACACAGCTCTCTTCTTTCTCAAGTGAAACTGGCTGAAACTAGTCAACAATTGTTTCCATGCATGAGGATAATGGTTTTCTCACGTATCACCCTCTCCTTTTGGACAGTCAGACGAATGGTTTCATAGAAACACATTTCCATGTGCAAGAAAAAGGTTATGTGTTTTCAGGTCAAAGTTAGAAATGCCTTTGAGCATGAAAGTGCCTAGTAATCCTCACATCCACTATGGTACAAAGAACTCAGACGCTAGAATTAATCTACTTGGTGGTAAATACACATTTGCTCAATAATTCACAGACTAGGATATTGACAGGATATAAAAGGATATCTGTAACCATATGCTCAGGGCAAACTCTTGGGTTATCATTAACTAATCTTGAACAAAGCAGGTATCCTATATTAGTTTATGACTCACTCTTTGTGTTTAAACAGCCCTAAGTTTTCTTTCAAGCGGTACTGAACAATACCGATTTTCACTAGTCACCTGAGGCAAATCTTAGAATTTAGATATGTTTTCAGACAAGATTCTACATATAAAGAAAAACCCCACTCTGCTGATTTCACTTATTGGTATCTTTAAGGAGAGTTCCTTTTTTTTTTTTTTTTTTTGAAAACAGTAAGATCAACTCACAAAGCACAGAGTTGGCTTGAATTTGTTTTCTATTGGACTCTCATTCTGGTAGCCAAAAAAATCAAAGATACCCTGAGTACCAATCATCAAGTCCATCCATCTTGCAGCCAAGTGAATAACACCACTGACTGTCATCAAAATCAGTGATGTTAATTTAACAGGCAGAGATAACAAATAGAAAGTTGTTTTCTCAATGGTTTGTAAGTAAAACAAAGTGTATTTATTATAGACATCCTCCACACTTTAAACAATATAAGAGGGAATACAAGGAAAACATAAATTACTGGGACAATAATGCAATAAATGTTTTGGACATGTAAGTTGGCTCTTTAATGAAGTGCAAAGACACTTACTTTATGGATGTTAGATCTATATCCTTGGAATAATAGTCTAGAGAGCAAAAGCACCTAACTAAATTCTGTCTTGTTGGAATCAAGGAAATGACTCTCTTGCTCTTTTTCTGCTTTATAGATATTTACTAACCCTATTTTATGTTCATGATATTTTTACAAAAATCGAGTCAATAGCTATTTTTCTCAGAATTTGAAGCAATATATGAAAAAATTATATGAGTTGCAGCTTCCTGCCTGAAGCACTCTCCTGGTCACTAATCACATTATGGAGAGTGCAGTGCATAGAATGATTTGTGATTGTACACAGAATGCCTTCAGTATTGAGTAAAAGAGTTTATTAACAATATTGCAACAGGATTACATGGCCAAACAAAAGATAACACCATCAAACTGGAGGCTTAGAAACATCTATCAGAAATTGATCAGAGACACCTGGTTGAGGTAGAGTAGAGTAAAGCACCTCTCAGATGAGGCTTTGAAGAGAAAGAATGAATAGTGAGCAGCAGACAGACAACGCCATCAAATCAGACACTTAAACATCCAAATGGAATGCTTGGGGAGAGATTTCCAGGCAGAATAGCTTCTCAGTGAGGTTGAACAGCATATAAAAATTTACCAACACAAGGCCAAAAGGAATGCCTCAGGAATCAGGACTATTCGAGGAGATCATGATTCAGAGTGGTAGACACACTCTGCTACAGTCAGGGTTTAATCAAATCCTGTCTGGGGAAAAGGTGTTTGCTTTGCAAGCCCTGTCTAGTATAACTACAGTATGCCCCTAGTAGGAGAAGAGAGGCAGAGACAGGATAATTACCAGAAGCTTGTTTGCCAGATAGCCTGGCATATCCACCAATGAAAGGGAGACACTCTGACTAATGGATGGCAAGGACCAACTTGAGAGCTGTCCTCTATCTAACCTCCACATGCACATATTGGCTTGCAAGTGCCCATTACACACACACACAAGAATCTAGTGAAATCCCCTTCTTTCAGCTGGACTGAAATCTGGTTTTTAAATGATATGAATTGTCATCTAGAGTACAACCTTTTGGATCATAATTCAGAACCAACAGCATTGGCATTGCCAATCAATGTGAGTTCCCTGACTTTCCTCCCATATCTAATGAGTCAGCATTCATTTTAACGAGAGTCCTAGGTGATTGACAGACCTATGAGAACTTGAAAAGCATTGATCCAAACTATACTGTGTTCACGCTGCTGTGTGGGTAAAGGTGACTTTCCTGAAGGTATCATGAGACTTTATTTAGAACTAACACACTGTTTCTCCAGTGTGGTTGCCTAACCTCCTCTTCTTCCACCTGTCATATTTTAGAAAACTCCTCCTGTTTATGATGTGCAAGCCATGACCGTGCCAATTGCAGTGTGGAACGGTGGCCATGACATCCTGGCTGATCCCCGGGATGTTGGCATGTTGCTTCCCAAACTACACAACCTTCTTTACCATAAGGAGATTCCTTCCTACAACCACCTGGACTTTATCTGGGCGATGAATGCTCCTCAAGAGGTTTATGATGAGATGATATCTATGATGTCAGAAGACTAAAAAGAATTATCTATGTGCATTGAAAAAAACATCCTTTCTTCTTTCATACACTATTTTTAAGTGTTTAAAATGAAATATACATTACTGTAATTTTGACTTTCGAAATATATTGGCATCAGAAAAGTTCTCACTTGTCATTTTGATTTTTTTAATGAAATACAATATTTTATTTGGAAGCTAATATTAGAAACACTCGAGGGAATACTCTTCTGGGGCAAGGTGAAATTTTTCCTTTATCGTGTCAAAAGTTTTTCTAAACTCAATTTAAATTAGAAGCCATGGGTCATTAAGAGATCCTGGAACTGAATGATGACTTTTTTTGTTTGTTTGTTTGTTTGTTTTTCCTTTATTTTTTATTTCTTCAACTTACATCTCAATCGCAGTCCCCTCCCTATTCCCCCTCCACCCCTCCAGTCCCACCCTCCCACCCTCAACCCCCCATCCTCTTCCCTTTTTTTTTTAAGTTTAAGTATATCTTATTTCCCCCTACAGTTTCCCCTTTCAACAAATGGCTCTTTCTCTTATAATAATGAATACAATACAGTACAACAGAGGTAATTAGGCCACAGTTATGAGGGTTATATGGCTTAACGTACATTCCCAATGACCAGTCCATATGTATTTGGTACCTGACTTTAACATTCTACTATCTAAACATCTCCATGAGTTTAAAGGTCTATATCTGACTCAACATTCATACTAACTTGCAACACAATTTTAAAAGTATCTTCTTAGATCTATAACACTCTCTTGACTCTTAAACAACTCAAAATTAAATTATGAGATGCTAGCTATCTGTTCTTCAACCACCTCAGAGACCTGAGAGGGATAAATATATCTGATTTTATAGGAAGTACAGGGCCTGCAGCTTCCAAAACTAAGAAATGACATACCAGTGGCTGCCTGGACAGTTCCCATTTTCTCTCCATACATTACAGCATTGCTCTTCAGTCATTTGGCCCCGTTTCTCTGACAGACATTGATTGTAGAGCAGGGGTTATGAAGGACTTACCTACCCTGTCTTGGCAGAGCTAGGCTGTCGACTTACCTGCTTCCAGGTTTTGTCCTTTTTGGACAGCATTCTGTCTAGAGTTGGAGCAAGGGGCTTTTCCTACCAAGAGATAGGCTTGCGACTAATTCAATCATCTCCCACTGTAGATTCTTCGGTGAATGATGACTTTTTAAGGTGTGTGTCACAGCAGTCAAATTGCCTCTGGTCACCGTTCATGACCACCGCCAAGTTTACATGCTGAAAATATCGCTTAGTCTTTCTTGTGAGTTCCATAAGAAATCCAACGGTATTGAGTATGGGTGTGGAAGTAAGAGACAATCCCAGTGTAAATTCAGGAGGCTACATGATGCATGGTATGCTCTGCCTTCATTATTCTCATCCTGCCTTCTTCACTACTCAAGACCTCAACCAACAAACTGTGCCCACCTAAGAAAACTACTTTAAAAGTTACTGCCAATGTTCTGGAAACTACAAGATGTAGAAACATACTCAACTGACATATGAACCAAAATGGACAACTACCTCAGGTTGGTGAGGACAAAAAAAGGTCTTAAACTTGGAAAATATCCAAAAACTATACCTTAATTTAGGAATTTTATTAACACACTCCAAATTTTTATATGACTTCATATTCTAAGTAACTAACCATTTTGATTTCACTTTTTTGGTTATAGTGGGGTTAAATGCATGAATTATAAATTGGATAAGGCTTATTTGTTGCCAGCATAATAAATAAGAGAAAGAAAGCTTTCACCAAAATGTTAATTTTCATTGTGTTGTTCTGCCCATGTCTTTTGCTAGGAATCTCGAAGCTTTCTTATGTAAAATAAATAAATTTCCCCCTTCACTTTTGTTTTGGAAGACATTTGTCAGACAGGATCACTTAGGAACCTTTAGAATTTTTTCCCTTTATTTTTTATTTCTTCAAGTTACATCTCATTCGCAGTCCCCTCCCTATTCCCCCTCCAGTCCCACTCTCCCACCCTCAACCCCCCATCCTCTTCCCTGTTTTTTTTTTTTCTTTTAAGTTTAAGGTATATCTTATTTCCCCCTACAGTTTCCCCTTTCAGTCCAACAAATGGCTCTTTCTCTTATAATAATAAATACAATACAGTACAACAGAGGTAATTAGGCCACAGTTATGAGGGTTACATGGCTTAGAGTACATTCCCAATGAAAGTTGTGGGGTCCCACAATCAAAGTGGCAGGAGGCTCTCAGTGAATAGTGGGTGACAGATATTTGTGGTGTTCCGATCAGTTAAGGACCCCCACATGTCATCCAAGACTACTTGAGAAAAGCGCAACCACCACATCCTTACAGTTTGGGGCATTTCCTCTCTGCCTTTCAGTCTGTATCTGCAGTTTGTATCTTGTTCTCCGAACACAGGTAAGTGCCACTGTAGCTACTTCCACAGCAGCCCAGCTCCACTCTCTTGTTTGCTGCTCTAAACTGTGGGCACATCTGCCAGTGTTGGGGGTTTATTCACATGGGATTCCTTTAGTCTTCCTCTGGATAGCATCTGATCGTATAAAGCTCAAATCCAGGCCCAAGTGCATCATTCTCACTTCTCTGAGTCATCAAAAAGTCAAATAAATAAAGTGTTTCTGATGACATAGGAAGGCAGCTTTGCAGTCAACTTTGTATTTCTTTTTTCCCCCTAAGTAAACAAAAGTTTACATGTATTTGCTATTAGTATAGTTTGATGGACTTTTTAATATTCTGTTATTTGCACTTTTGCAGTCAATTCTGTCCCACCTCTGATTACAGCCACTTCTGTACTCCCTAAGAATGGTGAGAATATATACCAGGTTGTTCCTCAGACTTTTTTCCTGTTTAAATAGCCTTGAAATCATACACGTTCAAGTAATGTTATATGAACAGAGCAGGTATTCATAAATATATGTGTACAAAAATACTATCTTCCAATACATATTAAGTGTATGTGTGTGTGTGTTACAAAAACTTAAAGTTACTTAAAATAGCATACTTTCTTTCCCAACCTTTTTCTTTTAAAAAGGGTATCTAGTTTTTTAGAGAGGTTTTTTTGAAATTAAAATATAATTTGATTTTTTCCTCCCTCCAAGCTTTCCTGTGTACTTTCCCTCGCTCTCTCTCAAATTGACATGATAACATTTATTTTTCACATAATGATACCATTATCATGTCAAAAACTTTAAGTTACATATCCAGTAAGATCACAAATATCCATTTATCTCATAAGTGTTGAGCTTTTTTTCAAATAGAATCCAAATAATACCAATGCATGCTTATTAATTTAATTGTATTTAATTATGTGGGTGCCCTGGGCATTGTTTACAGTATGTCCGGACTCTACCTACTAGATGCAAACAGCACTCACACACTCCAAGTCATGATAATAAGTAAGTCTCCAGACTGTTGCTAGATATTTCCTGAGGTAAAAATGGCCCACTTTCCAAGTTAAGAACCACTTACCCTGATCATGCAGTACATTTAACTACTTCACAGTAGAAGTGTTTTACATTTACTATGGCCTACTCTCAGTTTCCTCATGCCTCAAGAGCTTTCATAGATAAAATTTCATTTTAAATGAACAAATATTTTAAATCACATACAGATCTAGGAATCTATGCCATTAAAGGAAAATGTTTTGTGGCTATATCAGAATTACTGAAAGTCAACAGAACTTTGTTTCTAAGAATCAAAATTTAACTTTAATAAAGCTATTTCCATAAATGAGTAGACATAAAAATGTAACTAATAATAGATAATGTGACAAAAGCAGTTACTTAAAATAGCATACTTTCTTTCCCAACCTTTCTCTTTTAAAGGGGCACCTACTTTTTTAAGAGAGTTTTCTTGTGAAATTAAAATATAATTTGATAATTTTCCTTCTTTTTCCTCCCTCCAAGCTTTCCTGTGTACTTTCCCTTGCTCTCTCTCAAATCGACGGCCTCTATTTCTTTAATTGTTTTTTTTACACACACACACACACACACACACACACACACACACACAATATGTATTAGAATATAGTATTTTTCGTGCACATATATTTATGAATACCTGCTCTGTCCATGTAACGTTACTTGAATGTGTATGATTTCAAGGCTATTTAAAACAGGAAAAAGTCCGAGGAACAACCCGGTATGTATTTTTACCACTAGAGGGCGAAGTGGAATCAGTGATTGTGATTTTTCGCTCTTAGGGTGTAGTTACTCTGGTTTACCCTGAATTTTAGCCTCCTCTTTAATATTTTTTTAACGTTTATTTATTACTTCGTTACATTTCCACTGCCACCCCTTCCCTGCACCCCCTCCTGGTGCCTCCCTCCCTTCCATCCTCTACCTCCTCTCCCATCCCTCCCAGGCCTGAGGTGTGGGGTGTCTCCACGTATTAGTCCCCCTCAGTTCCTTAGTCACATGAGGTCTAAGAGCTTCCTCTTACACAGCAGGCATACATGGCAGTTCCACTAGGGTGGAGTGTCCCACTGACAGGTACCAAGTCCATGTTCCTGCTCTTCTGGGTCTATTGATTGTAGGATGGTTATCCTGTAATATATGGCTAAAATCCAGTTATAAGTGAATATATGCCATGTGTATCTTTTTGAGTCTGATTTAGCTCATTCATGATGAGCTTTTCTAGTTCCATCCATTTGGTTGCAAACTGCATGATATCCTTGTTTCTGAGAGCTGAATAGTATTCCATTGTGTAAATGTACCACAGTTTTTTAAATCCATTTTTCAATTGAAGGACATCTGAGTTGTTTCCAGTTTCCACCTATTACAAATAAATCTGCTATGAACATAGTTAAGGAAACTTCCTTGTGGATTGGTGAGGAATCTTTTGGATATATGCCCAGGACTGGTATGGTTAGGTCTTGAGGCAAAGCTATTCCAAGTTTTCTAAGATATTACCAGATTGATTTCCATAGTGGTTGTACAAGTTTGCACTCCCACCAGCAATGGAGGAGTGTTGCCCTTTCTCCGAAACCTTGCCAGCATGTGCTGTCTTTTGAGTTTTTGATCTTAGCCATTCTGACAGGATTGAGATGGAATTTCAGAGTCGTCTTGAGTTGCATTTCGGTGATGATTAAGGATGTTGAGTATTTCTTCAAGTGTCTCTCGGCCATTTTAGATTCCTCTTTTGTGAATTCTCTGTTTAGATATGTACCCCATTTTTGATTGGGTTACTTGGTTTGTTGTTTAATTTCTTGAGGTTTTTTTTTTTTTTTTTTACAAATTATGGATATTAGCCCTCTGTCAGATGTGGGTTTGGTAAAGATCTTTTCCCAATCTGTAGGCTGCCATTTTGTTTTACTGACAGTGTCCTTTGCTTTACAGAAGCTTTTCAGTTTCATGAGGTCCCATTTATTGATTGTTGGTCTTAGGGCCTGAGCTATTGGTGTTCTCTTCAGGAAGTTGTCACCTGTGCCAATGAGTTCGAGGCTTTTCCCTACTTTTACTTCTACTAGATTTAGTGTGTCCGGTTCTATTATTTATTTATTTATTGCTTCAGGTTACATCTCCATCATAGTGTCCTCTTTCCACCCCTCCCAGTCCCACCCTCCCACCTTCTACACCCTAAACCTTCCATCTCACTCCTCTGGAGTGGGGTGTCCCTACATAATAGTCCTCTGCCCCAGTTCAGCCCTCATATGAGGGCCAAGAGCCTCCTCATACACTGGGGACCCACAAGGCAGCACCACTAGGGAAAAGTGTCTCACTCACAGGGAAAAAAAGTCTATGTCCATGTTCCCTTTGGTGCATTGTTTGTAGTATAGTTATCATGTACTATATGGCTAAAATCCGACTATGAGTGAATAGATGGCATGTGCATCCTTCTGAGTCTGGGTTAGCTCACTCAGGATGAGCTTCTCTAGTTCCATCCATTTGTCTGCAAATTGCTTGATTTTGTTGTTTCTGATAGCTGAGTAGTATTCCATTGTGTAGATGTACCACAGATTTTTAATCCATTCTTTGGTTGAGGGACATCTGGGTTGTTTCCAGTTTCTAGCTATTACAATTGTGTCCGGTTTTAAGTTAAAGTCTTTTATCCACTTGGGCTTAAGTTTCATACAAGATGATAAACATGGATCTATTTGCATTCTTTTACATGTTGACATCCAGATAGACCTCTTTAAAATTTAACTGATCCCACGGGGTATTTTATTGTTGCATGGCGTTGGAGAAAGCCGAGCCTGGGAGGCAGAGAGGTCTGTTCCCTCAGCAATGCACCTCTAGTGCAGAACTCACTTCTCGCTTCTCCCACTCTTTTGTGTAGTGGGGCCCAGCTCTCAGTTTGGACATTGGCTGTCTCTGGGTCTGAGACTGGAGGAACTGGTATCTTTGGAGTGAGTAGGAACCTGCCTGGACACAAAGGCCACAGAGGTCAGAGGGGTCAGCAAGGGATTTTTATTACAGAAAAAAAGCAACTAAGATAAGTGTGGGTCTGATGTTGACAGAACAGCCCTGACCAACCTGCCCTCAGTGATGACCTCAGGGACATACCACCAACCTACACAGAGTGGGAATAGATAGAAAGTATAATGTGCTCCGTGTATGATCCAATAACAACAGAACTAATTAACTCCAGTATTGGAGAAATTGAAAAGAAGCTTAACAAACATATATCAATATCAATATATACATGCATATTTTTTACATGTTTCCTTCTACTTTTTATTTGTGAAAATTCAACCTAGGGTCTGACATAGACTAGGAAGCCTTCCAGATTTTTTTTCATTTTATTTTATGTGTATGATTGTTTGGCCTGAAAATATCTATATATACCACACACATAACTTTTAAGTCAAAGAAGGCATTGGAACCTCAGGAACTGAAGTTAAGGATGGCTTTGAGCCCACCATGGGGATGGTGGAAAACTGAAACTGTACTCTTTCTCCTGAGATGTCTCTCCAGCCAACCTCTGCTCCATCTTTAAAGTAGAAATTAATGTGGAAGTACCACGGACTTAAGTACTCAGTAACAGTTTGAACTTCTAGCCATAAAGTAAGAATGTGCTTAGCTAACCAAATCTCTCCTGGTGGTTCCTGGCTGCTTTGCTGTTTGTTACCTTTGAACTCTTTCTGATGATTCAGTAAAGGAAAGGGATTTTTCTTGGGATCCTTGTATTAGTTGTGGAGACTCTTCAGTTATTAAATTATATGACTTAGAATTTTTTTGGTACTCCTTCAGTCTTGACCTTGGTTTGTGTCCCTGCTTCCAATTTGTCTTGAGAGAATCTAGGAATGGTTTAAGTGCCTGTTATTGTGAAGTCTCAGTTAAATAATTTGCTAAGTGATTGATTTTGACAGGGAAGTTAAAATCTTGCTTGACAAAGTGCCCACTCACCTTGTTCTAGAAATCCTGGTTTAGCATTTGTGTGTTTAGATTTTTAAATGTTTATTTATTACTTCAGGTTACATCTCTATCACAGTTCTCTCTTTCCACCCTTCCCAGTCCCACCCTCCCCTCCTCTACCCCCTATCCCATCCATTCCATTCCTCTGGAGTGGAGGGTCCCTACATAACAGTCCTCCACCCCAGTCCAGCAGTCATATGAGGGCCAAGAGCCTCCTACACTGGGGGCCTACAAGGCAGCACCACTAGGGCAAAGGGTCTCTTTGACAGGAAACAAAGTCTATGTTCCTGTTCCCTTTGTTGCATTGGTTGTAGGATAGTTACCCTGTACTATATGGCTAAAATTCAATTATAAGTGAATAGATGCCATGTGCATCCTTCTGAGTCTGGGTTAGCTCACTCAGGATGAACTTCTCTAGTTCCATCCATTTGGCTGCAAATTGCTTGATTTCGTTGTTTCTGGTGGCTGAGTAGTAGTATTCCATTGTGTAGATGTACCACTTTTTAGTTTTTTTTTTTTTTATCCATTCCTCGGTTGAGGGACATCTGGGTTGTTTCCAGTTTCTAGCTATTACAAATAAAGGTGCTATGAACACAGATGAGGATATGCCCTTGCGGTTTGGTGAGGAATCATTTGGATGTATACCCAGAGGTGGTATGGCTGGGTCTTCAGGTAGAGCTATTCCAATTCCAAGTTTTTTAAGATATCACCAGACTGCTTTCCATAATGGTTGTACAAACTTGCACTCCTACCAGCAATGGAGGAGGGTTCCCCTTTCTCCACAGCCTTGCCAGCATGTGCTGTCATTTGAACTTTTGATCTTAGCCATTCTGACAGGTATGAGATGGAATATCAGAGTCGTCTTGAGTTGCATTTCTTTGATGAGGATTTCTTCAGGTGTTCCTCAGCCATTAGGGATTCCTCCTGTGTGAATTCTCTGTTTAGCTCTTTTCCCCATTTTTTGATTGGATTATTTGGTTTCCTGGCATTTAATTTCTTGTATTCTTTGTAAATTTTGGATATTAGCCCTCTGTCAAATGTGGAGTTGGTGAAGACAGCATGGTACTGGTATATAAACAGACCAGTGGATCAATGGAACCAAACTGAAGACCAAGAAATGAACCCACACACCTACAGTCACTTAATTTTTGACAGAGAAGCCAAAACCATACAATGGAAAAAGGACAGCATCTTCAACAAATGGTGCTGGTCTAACTGGATGTGGACAAGTGAAAGAATGAAATTAGACCCATACTTATCACCTTGCACAAAATTTAAGTCCAAGTGGATCAAAGTCCTTAACATAAGGTCTGACACAGTAAATATATTAGATGAGAAAGTGGGGAAAACCCTGGAACTCATCGGCACAGGTGACAACTTCCTGAACAGAACACCAACAGCTCAGTATCTAAGACCAACAATCAATAAATGGGACCTCATGAATCTGAAAAGCTTCTGTAAGGCAAAAGACACTGTCATTCAAACAAAACAGCAGCCTACAGATTGGGTGTGTTTAGATTTTGCTGCAACCTTCTTTTCCAGTCTCAGCAATGACTCACCTTGGGACACCGTGCAATATAGGCTGATATTGAAGCCAGAAGTTAGTTAGAACATGCTACCACTCAGAAGCCAGGATGGGGCCCTGTAACCTCCCAGATTCATGCTGTTGATGTGTTGCCTATGGTGACAACCACATGAGGATTTCAGGTAAAGACATCTTGTTTCCTGGAAAAGCCACTGAAATAAGCAACCTATAGTGACCAAGTTGAGAGTTCCTGCCAATGCTCCCTGTAGTCCTTCTCCACCTTGCAAAACTTTTTTAAAAATCTGAAACAAAAAGGCAGAGGTGGACAATCTGCCACTGGGATCCCTCCTGCTGGGTAGTTCTAGTGAAGGATGATGGGAGTCACACTCCTTCACATAGTTCTCAGGACCTCCAGCTCCCCCAACCCTCTGCAACTTATTCACTTCTTTCTCTTTTGTACAAACCTGTTTTCTGAGCATGTCATTTATCAGAGAGGTGAACCACAAACCTGGTGTTGGCTTCTGATTTTGGGAGCTAGGGTGACTTGATTTTCTAGCATCTTTGCACCAACATCAAGACCTCCTTAGGGAACCACTTAAGAGAACACCCAAGTATGTGTATGGGAAGAACTAACTCAGCTGATGACAGTGCTGTTTATAGAAGGTTGTGAAACCCTTCCAGGGTGCAGCCTCACTGAAGGAACTGAGTCACTGGGGACAGATACAGAGGTTTTATACTTGGACACCTCTTCTCAGCTATCTGCTTTCTCATTACAAACACAATGGACCATACATACACTTCATTATAATACCCCATTTTTATTACAAAGACAATATTTCAGTTCACACTTCTATAGGGAATCTGAGTATATGTTTGCTGACATTGGTCATATTTTTTTCTGGATATTTGAGGGTTTTTTTAGCTCAATGCTTTTTAAAAATTAATTCAACAGATCTCTTGAGGTTTTTGAAGACCATCTATCTATCTCTGTATATTTGAGTAAGCGAATGTTGCTTGTCCTTTACCAACTTGATTTCTGATTAACCTAGAAAACGATCTATGATACACTAAACTATTACCTAACAAAATGACAAGTGAGCTCAGGTTGCTGGATGCTCATTTGTCCACCTGCATCCCCACAAACTGAAAGCTGGATCCATCACCTAATGATGCTTAGCATACCTCCTTCCCTGTCAAAGAGAAGCCAGGATGAAATGAAAGATAATTGTCCCACTTCTCATAAAAGCCACAAGTCTCTCTCACATTTCCATCAAAAACTTGAATACATATACAATGTAAATGAACCACTTATGTACAATATATTAAACAATAATTAAACAAAATAATCTTATATTTCTATCAATAGGACTACATAATTCACTTAATATGGTTATTACAGTTAAATCTATTGAAAATTTACACAATTTCATACATGTTATAACAATAGTCTATATATTATGCGTTTATACCACATTTTCTTCATCAGTTTCTCTGTTGTTGGATATCAGCATTGGTTCTGTAACTTAGCTATTGTGAATAGTGTTGCAGTGATAGTTGATGTGAAACTATGATGGGTTATTTGGGCTTATGTATTTGAATCCTTGGTCCTCTGTTACTGATGCTGTTTGGTGAGGTTTAGATAGTGCAGCTTTGCTAGAGGAAGTATATAATGTGGGGTAGCCTTTGTGATGAAATGTTTCAGGTCTTTCCCAGTTCACTCTCTGGGTGACCTGGTATTTGGGGTAAAGGTATTCAGAATTGAGACATCATTTTTGTGGATACTTCCTTGGAATAATGTGAAGTGTCAATCTCTACCTCTCTTGATTAGTTTGTTTGGAAGTCTATTTTATTAGGAATTATGATGGCTACTTCAGCTTGCTTCTTGGGTCATTTGATTATAAAATCTTTTTCAAGCCCTTTATTCTTATGCCTTAGAGGTAATATCTATTTTTGAAGTTGTGATGTGTTTCTTGTATGTAGCAGAATGATGGATCCTGTTTTTGCATCCATTCTGATATTCTGTGTCTTTTTATTGGGGAATTGAACCATTGATATTGACAGATATTAAAGACCAATGATGATTAATTCTTGTTATTTTGGTGTTGGTGGTAGTAGTAGTAGTAGTAGTAGTAGTAGTAGTAGTAGTAGTAGTACTAGTAGTAGTAGTAGTAGTAGTAGTAGTAGTAGTAGTAGTAGTAGTGTGTTTGTGTGTGCATATATGTGTGTGTGTTTGTTTGTGTTACTTTCCTTCTTTTGGTTTTGCTGTTGTGAAATTATTCATTTTCTGTGTTTTCTTGAGTGGAGTTAATCTCCTTCAGTTGGAGTTTTCCTTCTAGCATCTCTGTAGGGTTGAATTTGTGGATAGGTGTTGCTTAAATTTGGGTTGGTCATAGACTATCTTGTTTTCTCCATCTACGGTGATTGAAAAATTTTCTGAGCATAGTTATCTAGGCTGGAATCTGTGATCTCTTAGAGACTACAAGTCATCTTTCCAAGCACTTCTGGCTTTAAAGTCTCTGTTGAGAAATCAGGTGGAATTCTAATCAGGTGGAAAGAATTTAATATTCTTTCTTTGTTATGCACATTTAATGTTTTGATTATTATATGGTGGGTGGATTTTTTTTTCTCTCTCTCTCTCCAATCTATTTGGTGTTCTGTAAGCTTCTTGTATGTTTATAGGCATCTGTTCCTTTAGGAAAATTTTGTTCTTTGATTTCTTGAAAATATTTTCTGTGCCTTTGAGCTGAGAATCTTCTCCTTCTTCTATTCCTATTATTCTTAGGTTTGCTCTTTTAACAGTACGTCAAATTTCCTGGATGTTTTGTATCAGAAACTTTTTAGATTTAACATTTCCTTTGACTGATGTATCAATTTCTTCTATCACACATTCTACATCTGAGAGTCTCTCTTCTAACTCTTATAGTCTATTGGTGATGATTGGGTCTGTAGTTTCTGTTCTCTTACTCAGGTTTTCCATCTCCAGGATTTTCTCAGTTTCTGTTCTCTTTATTATGTCTATTTTCATTTTTAAGTCTTGACCAGGTTTACTTATTTTCTTTGCCTGTTTGATGATATTTTCCTGTATTTCTTTAAGGTATGCTATTAAATTTAAATAGCCTCTGCACATCAGAAGGGACCATTAATGAAGAAAAGAGACAGACTAAAGTATGGAAGATGAAACCTTGCTAGATAAACATGGGGTAAAGGATTAGTATCTAGATATGTGGAGAGCTTAAAAGAGTAAACATCAAGAAACCAAACAACCCAATCAATAAAGGCATCAAGGAAATGAAAAGATAGTTCTCAAAATTGAAGTCAAATGACTTAAAACCATATAAAATAAGTATTCATTATCAAAATGCAATCAGAGAAACAAATTAAAATTAAATTGAGATTCTATGTCACCTGAGTCAGAATTGTCATCAATAAAACAAAACAAAACCAAATAACAGTAAATCTGGTGTGGTGTGGGGAAAAGATAATGCTCATACTTTGTTGTTACTAATGCAAATAAATTAATCTAGGCAATGAAAGAAGTATGGAGGTTCCTCAGTAAACTAAAGACTATCATAAGATTCAGATATACCATTACCAGATATATATATATATACATATACATACATATATATACATATACATACATATA
>CAJQZJ010009141.1:523767-549065 GCA_907164525.1 Lophiomys imhausi
TATATACATATACATACATATATATACATATACATACATATATATATGAAGGACTTATATACAACCCACAGATACTTATACATCTATATTGTTTATAGCACTCATAGAGTCAGCCTGGATGTCTTTAAAGTGATGATGGCTAAAACAAAGATGGAGTTTTTTTCAGTCATAAAAAATAATGACATTTTGTTGTTTGAAGGAAAATGAACGCAATTGGAATTCAAAGTATTAAGTGAAATAACACAGCAGCAGGGAGACAAATATTACACCATTTCCACCACTTGTGGATTCTAGATTTTATATAGGTATCTAACATGTGCACTTTTCATTAAAGTATGAACAAAATTGTCTGGAGGAACAATGGATATTTGCAGAGGGGATGAGGAATAAAAGGACTCTATGGGGACGAATACAATGCAACTGCATTATGGACTAGGACTTTTCTTTGTGGACCATTTGAGCATGGACAAGGAATGCATGTTGATGAAAGAATCTCACTCCAAATAAAACAAAACGACAAAGGTGATAAAATTCACAGACCAGAGAAAACAGAGTAAGAGCAACAAAATAGCCAGCAATATCATCTCACCAGCTACATGTTTAGAGATAGAGCTTCTCTTATGTGGAAGTAATATTGAGAGTCCCAACAAATTCTGTTGGCACAGCATCTGACAAAGTTCAGGGTTATATCTAAATGGGTAAGAGATCTGGGACAAGACTTTGAAGAAGTTATTTGCATCTCCCAGTATTCACAAGCTACAGTAGCTGAGAACAGTGCTGTGAAGAGACCTATTATGTAGATTAAGAATATTCTGGTGCTCTACAATCAATGTCTGTCAGAGAAGTGGGGCCAAACGACTGAAGAGCGATGCTGGAATGTATGGAGAGAAAATGGGAACTGTCCAGGCAGCCACTGGTATGTCATTTCTTAGTTTGGGAAGCTGCAGGCCCTGAACTTCCTATAAAATCAGATATATTTATCCCTCTCAGGTCTCTGAGGTGATTGAAGAACAGATAGATAAAGTCTCATAATTAAATTTTGAGTTGTTTAGGAGTCAAGAGAGTGTTATACATCTAAGAAGATACTTTTAAAATTGTGTTGCAAATAGTATGAATGTTGAGTCAGATATAGAACTTTAAACTCATGGAGATGGTTAGATAGTAGAATGTTAAAGTCAGGTACCAAATACATATGGACTGGACATTGGGAATGTATGTTAAGCCATATAACCCTCATAACTGTGGCCTAATTACCTCTGTTGTACTGTATTGTCTTTATTATTATAAGAGAAAGAGCCATTTGTTGGACTGAAAGGAGAAACGGTAGGGGGAAATAAGATATACCTTAAACTCAAAAGAAAAAAAAAGGGAAGAGGATGGGTGGTTGAGGGTGGGAGGGTGGGACTGGAGGGGGGAATAGGGAGGGGACTGCGATTGAGATGTAACTTGAAGAAATAAAAAATAAAGGAAAAAAAAGAATATTCTGGTGGTCCAGAAGCCCTCACATAACTCCATCTTTTGGAATCCTTAACCACACTGCTTCAGTGAGATGTCTCTCTATAAGAGAGACGTGGCTCATGTGTCTTGGTAGAGTTACTTTGACACAAACGTGGTGACAGTGCTGCATAGTATACAGTAGGAGTTGTATGTGCAAGGGAGATGATACAATCTCTATAGAGTTAGAGAGCTTTTTTATTGTGGCTGAGGGTGTAGTTAGCCACATTTGATTTTGCTTGATTGACAGGTCTAAGGGCACCATGACTGAGGTCACTGATTCATGGAATTCCTGTGAATTTGCCATTTTCCAGGTGTAGAACTTTGTGGCTATTGTAATTTCTCTGCCTCTGAGATATTCTTTGAAGGCCTTGAACAAACCTCTTGGCCAAGTTTTGTACTACATCTGGGATGTAAAAACTATGAAGCTCTAGATAACAGCTGTTCTTAAGTAGCCCAGTTGAGAAAAATTTTACAACAATCAGGTATGACCTATTTTTCTCAATACCCAGTGAGACCACAACTGAAAGGGAGATAAAGAATTCTGACAGCCTCCTGCCTCTGTAGTGAATCACATAACATATAGAGTTACTTTCCTTGACTTAGATGACATAGGAACCTCAGTTGAAAGGAATTACATTAGATTTTATGTTTTTCTGCTATTTTTGTTGCTTTGATTTTTTTCTGGTGCTAGTGCTATTTATTATTGATTTGTATGATGCTGGGAAGAGACTACAGGGGGTCACACATTTAAGTGGGTATTGTTCAATGATCTAAACCCCTACCTCTGCTCTATCAAAAACAACTCAAAAAATTAGATAGACCTTTATGCTGCAATATACAGGGAAAGAAAAGCTCCAGCTACTGGTCTGACATAAGAGTTAACAGCAAAGGTAAAGCAATCTGAATTCTTGACTCTAGACAGACAGACAGACAGACAAAGACACACACACACAGTAGCAGCTGAGGGAAATAAAACATTTATCTTTCTGTCATCAAACATTGATTTAACATACACTACTGACAAGACTAAGAGTGAAGTCAGGGGATAGGGTTAGGTAGGTCCATGATACTGACCCCCACCTCTCCTTGCAAAGCATCTGGGCCTGAACTATTGTATAATCATAAACTAAATGTTTCAGATCTGTCCCATGAATGGAACAGTCAGCAACAGAAAACTCCTTAAGTAACAGAGCCAATCTCACTCATGTCTGTGGAAACCCTCATGACCGGGTAGCAGCCAACATTCTCATTTTATGAGTAAGCACAGAAGATGCTCCTGATACACTCTGCTGTCTATACCACGCTGACTCATATTGCTAGGTTCCCACTTCTGTGAGAACTCCAGGGTCACTGGGTCTCTCTAACAGTGGAATCATACTCACTATGTCATTTACCACAACCAATAAAACTACAAGGGGTAATAACACTGTGGTGCTGGAAATATTCAACATCGTACAACAAACTGATTCTCCAAGGCAGAGCACCCGAAGAAAGCCATTTCCCACAAAACAACAGAGACAACCACCACAACAGACATGTAAAGATCAGCATAGAAGTAAGTGTAAGAATATGAAAAAAATAAACTCTGACACTTTTTAATGTCTATGCTACAATAGGTATTATAGATAAAAGAGAAAAAAACTTGGGAAAGAAACAAGAGAAAGAAAAACAAAAAACAGGGAAAAACAAGGGAAAGAGAAACATGCTATTAGAAGAGAAGATGTTCAAATGAAATACAGAAAATAATCAAATTCTATTAATATAGTTAATCACCAAACTACAAAGATGGATGTGAGGGGATGAAAAGGGAAAAGAAAATATTCAAACAATTAGAGGAAACTCAACAAAATGATAGGAAGAATCCTTATTGTTCCATAATAACCCTCAATATAACCTTCCATTTAAAAGACACAGACTAGCTGAGTGTGTTAAAAAGATGTGAAAAGAAATGTGTGGGCCTGGAGATGTTGGTGGAGAGCTGGCCTAGCATGAACAAAGCCCTGGGCTTGATTCCCAGCACCATATGATCCAGCTACAACAGTGGGTACCTACAATCTTAGCGCTCAGAAGATGGTGGCAGGATCATACATAATAAAGGTTATAGTCAATATCAGAATAATGGGAGGAGGGGAGTGAACTGAATGCTTTTCCTCAAAGAAATAGGACAATGGTGTCTGCCCTTCCTGTTCTAACACAAAAGTCTTTGGTACTGCATTTAGGACAGAGAATGAAATAAAAGACATACAAACAGGAAAGGCAGAAGCCAGAGTGCCCCTGCTTGCATTTGTTATCATTCTATTCCTTCACAAGGAAAGGCTGGTGCACCAGAAGTGTTATCATGTGAATAGTGCATGGACAGACTAATCTGAGTTCCCATTAGGAAATGTAACAGAGATCTTTCTGAATACACAGGCCATAGAGTAGAAACCTCAGGAAGGGCGTGCCAGTGTAGTATGGCAAAAATCTTCACAGACCACAGGTAACTCTAGATATGTACTTAATGAGATACAAAATAAGCATCAAAACAATCTTTTCTGAAAATACATAGACTGCATAACATTTTCCAACATTATTGAAAAGAATAAAAATTTCAGCAATGCAAAGCTCAATATCTGGCATCCAATAAAAAATTATTAAGCACACAGTGAAGCAAGGATTCATGAGGGATAAACAGAAATGTACAGAAGTGACTCATAAATGACAATGATGTTTGCATAAACGGAAAGTAAAGTCATTGGACGTGGTGAGAGTCATGATGCCAGTACAACTGCTAGACACAGTTCCAGCAAACATAAGTAGAATGCTACCATTGCTGTCCTTCTATCTATAACTTGGGTTTTGATCTCTGCATGTTGCATTCTTGGGGAGTTTCTGCATTATGACTCAATTTATGTCTTTTCCTGAGAAAAATATGTCCAAGTGTTTTTAGAAAAGTCCTAAAAATAAATTTATCTGGCCACTTTGGAAGTCTTCCTTATGCCCTGGAGATCATTAAGCACAAAGAAGCACATAGCTAGATGAGGCCATTACTCCAGGAATCTTCTTGGGGTATCTGCCTCTGAGCAAACTCAAACAGTATAATTGGTGCAGGGTAAACAGAGACAATTGACAAACTCTGACTGGCCAGGAGAGTAGGTGACAGATTCAAGGTCTCTTTTTATTATAGGGTTAGAGCTCTCTAAAAATGTTTAAAGCTAGGGGATCTTACAGGGTACACTCCTGAAGGAATAAACCTCAGTTAGTAAGATAGATTGACTAAAATAAAATTGTCCTACTTTATAGCATACATGATGAAATATAAAGTAAAAGAAGTTGGATATTAGCATTTGCCACTATTAAAAAGACTGGTTTGGATATTTTCTGTTTGTCTGGAATGCTTTCAAACTACAAACACCTCCAGCCAAAAGCAGTCTGTCATATATTAAATGTGTTTGCTTTGGAGAAGACATTCTTTAGATTCTCTACACTGGAGTTATAGGGCTAATAATAATAAACTCTGTTCTGTTTCTATTTTCTAATTGTAATTGTACTTGTAACCCTGGACATGTAATGAAATATCAAACACATACTCTGTACCATTTAGATGGTCACTAGTCTGTCTCTGTTCTGTGAAACTTGTATAAATGAAGAAGCACCTGGTTGCTAGCCAGTTAGAGCAGCAGAAGCAGTTTGATTGCTCCTCAGTCAGCTGGAAAGTCCCCTGATCATTGTTCCTGGCTCACTCCTTCCCCTTGCTGAATCCTTAGCTCCTCTACTCTTGGGCTGCCCCATCAGCAAAGACTATCTGACTCTTTCACTGTGCCTGGGAATGCCCCCAGAGAAGGCTACCAGCAAGAAAGTACATTAAAATAAATTCTAAACTATTGCTACTATATTTAGGGATTTAAAGAAAACATGCAGAGGTAGAGATATGCATAACATACTAAAATATGCCCAAGAAAGGATGTGTAGGTGTGAGAATATTTAAAATAAAAATACACCAAAAACGATTTTAGCTGTTCAGATGTGGAAAAAGCAAAACCAGCAATGAGCAGGAAGACAAAGGCAGTATTCCCTGACATGATTCCCACAGGAAAATCACCAGGGAGACCCATGTTTACTGACCAGCAGGTCAATATTAAGTGGTCTCTCACACACAGTTAGAGATGTAGAAACAGTGGGACTTCAGGGCTCTCTGAAGAAATAACAGGTTTAAATTCTATTTTGGTGGTCACTAAATCCACAGTTCCAAGAAGCTGAAGCCAATCAAACATCAGGCTCTGCATTGGTCCAACACTGAGCTCCCCAGAGTCAGGTCACTGTAAACTTCTGAGCAAGGGAAACTTAAAAGTGAAGGAGAAAAGCATAGAGTACAAGGAAATGAAGGAAGCCTGAAGACTTACTAGCAATGTCTACAGAAGCAGATGGCAAGATCTCCTCTGCTCATGGATCAGAAGTATTATCATAGTAAAACTGGCCACCTACCAAATGGAATCTGCAGATTCAGTGTAATCCCCATGCAAATTCCAGAATAATTCTTTGCAGACCTTGAAAGGACAATAGTGAACTTCACATGGAAAAACAAAACAAAACAAAAAAACAAAAAATCCAGGATATCTAAAACAATTCTGCATAATAAAAGAACTTCCACAGGTATCATCATCTCTGATTTCAAGCTCAACTACAGAGCTATAGTAATAAAAACTGCATGGTATTTTCATAAAAACAGGCAGGATGATCATGGGAATCAAATCAAAGACCCAGACAAAAATCCACACACCAATGGTCATCAAATTTTGATAAAGAAACCAGACATACATAATGGAAAAAACAAAGTATCTTTCACAAATGGTGCTGGTCTAACTGGATGTCTGCATGTAGAAGAATGCAAATAGATCTATATCTATCACCCTGTGCAAAACTCAAATCAATGGCACAGGAGAAAACTTCTTGAACAGATTACCAATACTAAAGACACTAAGATCAATAATCAATAAATGGGACGTCAGAAAACTGAGAAGCTTCTGTGAGTCAAAGGACACTGTCAATAGGACAAAATGGAAGCCTACATAATGGGAAAAGATTTTTGCCAACTCTATATCTGATAGAGGGGTATATATGCAAAAGATGCTGCATCCTACCATTGAACAAGAACACTTGCTCAAAGATGTTCATTATATCTTTATTCATAATAGTCAGAAACTGAAAACAACCCAGATATTCCTCAGCTGAGGAATGGATAAAGAAAATGTGGTACATATACACAATGGAGTAATACTCAGCATTTAAAATTTTTGTGACATCATGAAATTTGCAGGCAAATGGATAGAACTAGAGAAGATCATCCTGAGGGTGGTAACCAGACTCAGAAAGACAAGCATGGTATATACTCACTTGTAAGTGACTATTAGCTGTTAAGTAAAGGACAATCATGCTACAATCCACAGACCCAGAGACGTTAAGTAACAAGGAGGCCTCAAGGGGGCACATGTTTCTCCCTGGGAAAGAGAAATAAAATAGATCTTACAGGTGAATGGGGGCAGGTGGGAACGGAAACAGGAGGGATCAGACTGTAACAGGAGAGATGGAGGGAGAGACTACTAGGAGAGATAACTGAAATTTGGGGCTTTTGGAGGGTGATGTAGAAACATAGCGCAGTGGATACTCCCTGGAATCTACCAGAGTAACTCTAGCGAAGTCTTCTATCAAAGGGAGAAACAGAGTCCAAACTATCCATCTTCTATAACCAGGCAGGGCTTCTCGCATTGGGACTTGGATGTCAAGCCAGCAATAAAACCTTCAACTTACAGTCTGCAAGGCTGGCAAGACTTGCTGATGCAATGGTGACACTGAAGTTGTTGGAATGGCCAACCCATGACTGGTCCAACTTAAGACCTACACCACAAGAGGGAGACTATGCTTGGTACTGCTTGAATGACCAGAAACCAGAGTCAGGACAGCACAGAGACCCAGGATAGAACCAAACACAACTGGCAAAAAAAAAAAAAAAGTCAATTAAATGATTCTTAATGATATTCTCCTGTAAACACAGATCAATACCTAACCCAACTCAATTGTCTTCAGAGGAGTATCATTCAGCAACTGATGTGAATGGATGCAGAGACCCACAGTTAAACACTAGGCAGAGATAGGGGAAGCCCACCAAAGTGAGGGGAAGAAGGACTGTAGGATCCAGAGGGTTTGAGGATACCACAAGAACATGACCTACAGAATCAACTAAGCAGGGCTCATAGGTGCTCAGAGAGACTGAGGTGACAAACATGGACCCAGTATGGGTCTGAGCTAGTTCCTCTGCATATAGAATCTTATGGCTGTCTAGTTTAGTGTTCTTATGGAACTCCCAACAATGGGAGTGAGGTGTGCCTCTGACTCTTTTCTTGCTCTTGGGATCCTTTTCCTCTTACTGGGTTGCCATGTCCAGATATGATATAAGGGTTTGTGCCCATACTTATTGTATCTTGTTAGACCATGTTTGGTGGATATTCCTGGGAAGCATCTTTCTTTCTCTCTTTCTTTTTTGAAATTTTTCTTATTTTTTATACTTTATTTTTTTATTTCTTCAAGTTACATCTCAGTCACAATCCCTTCCCTACTCCCCCTTCCTGTCCCACCCTTCCACCCTCTTCCCCTCAACAGCTCCCCCTTTCAGTCCAACAAATGGTTCCTTTTCTTATAACAGTAAATACTATACAAAACAACAGAAATAAATACGCCACATTTATGAGAGTTAAATGGCCCAGCATACATTCCCAATGTCCAGTTCATACATATTTGGCCCCTGACTTTAACATTCTACCATCTAACCATCTCCATGAGTTTAAAGTTCTATATCTGACTCAGCTTTCATACTAACTTGCATCACTATTTTAAACAACTTCTTAGATCCAGAACACCCTCTTGATTCCTAAACAACTCAAAACTTAACTATGATACTCTAGCTATCTATTCTTCAACCACCTCAGAAACCTGAGAGGGATAAATATATCTGATTATGTAGGAAGTGCAGGGCTTGCATCATCCAAAACTAAGAAATGACATATCAGTGACTACCTGGACAGTTCCTCTCTCTCTCTCTCTCTCTCTCTTTCTTTCTTTCTTTCTTTTTTGAAGAAACAGAGGAGGAGTTGATCTTGGGGAAAGGAAGGTGGGCATAGGGACTGGGAGGAGTAGAGGAAGAGGAAACAGAGGTTTGGATGTAATATATGAAAGGAGAATAAAAGTGTTAAAAGACTGACAAATAACAATAAAATTTAAACATGTGAATGTAAATATCACTCTCAGAAATTTTTTCTAGAAGTAAAAACAAAAAGATTTTTTTCAACTAAATACACACTGAATAATTCAATCATTAATAATCTACAACCAAATGCTCAAGGAAGCATATTAAATCAAAGGGTATCAGATGAAACTTAGATCAGGGTATTTCAGGTTTTCAAGCAATTACATAACAACATATAATATACCACAATACAGCTGTAGTTTTGCATGTAATATAGTATTATATAATTATAAGATAGTACTACTTTAAATTATGGTATGCAATTAATATCATTATACCATTAATAGAATCAAATATTAGATTTATTATATATTTGTTATATTTTAATGGTTGGTAGCTTATTGTTACTGACAACAGATTAGAACAAAGTTAACAGTTTGAAACTGAGCACATTTATTATGCCACTGTTTTGCCTCGGCTTTCCCAGACTGCAATCAAGTCTTCTTTCACAATGAGAAGCTTGAGTACAAAAGAATGGGCAGAGTTGAGGGAGAATAATTATCTTTTGGTTGTAGATAGGTTGAAGGTCCTGATTTTTGCTAGTCACTGGCTGGAGACTATCCTCAGATCTGAGAAACCATTCACCATTCCTTGCAATATGGTTTCCTTATTACATCTGTTTGTTTCATTTTTATATGTTTATTTGTTATTTCAAGTTACATCTCCATCACAGTTCCCTCTCTACCCCTCCCAGTCTTACCCTACCACCATCTCCCCCATCTCCTACCTATACTACACCTCTGGAGTGGAGTGCCCCTACATATCAGCGCCCCCCCCCCTCAGTTCAGCAGTCATATGAAGCCTAAGAACTTCCTCTTGCAGTGGGGGCCTACATGGCGGCTCCACTAGTGCAAAGTGTCCCACTAACAGGTAACAAAGTCTATGTTCCTGTTCCTTTTGGTGTGTTGGTTGTAGGATAGTTATCCTGTACTACACGCTAAAATCCAATTATAAGTGAATAGATGCCATGTGCATCCTTCTGAGTCTGGGTTAGCTCACTCAGGATGAGCTTTTCTAGTTCCATCCATTTGGCTGAAAATTGCATGATTTCCTTGTTTCCGATAGCTTAGTAGTATTCCATTGTGTAAATGTATCAAAGTTTTTATATCCATTCTTTGGTTGAGGGATTTCTGGGTTGTTTCCAGTTTCTAGTTATTACAAATAAAGCTGCTATGAACACAGATGAGGATATGTCCTTGTGGTTTGGTGAGGAATCATTTGGATATATACCCAGAAGTGGTATGGCTGGGTCTTGAGGTAGAATTATTCCAAGTTTTCTAAGATATCACCAGACTGATTTCCATAGTGGTTGTACAAGCTTGCACTCCCACCAGCAATGGAGTAGTGTTACCCTTTTTCCACAGCCTCACCAGCATGTGCTGTCATTTGAGTTTTTGACAGATTTGATGAAATCTCAGAGTTGTCTTGAGTTACATTTCTCTGATGATTAAGGATGTGGAGCTTTTCTTCAAGTGTCTCTCAGTCATTAGAGATTCCTCCTTTGTAAATTCTCAGGTTAGCTCTGTTCCCCATTTTTTTTTGATTGGATTATTTGGTTTCTTGGTGTTTAATTTCTTCAGTTCTTTATAAATTATTATTCCTCTGTCAGATGTGGGGTTGGTAAAGATCTTTTCCCAATCTATAAGTTGCTGTTTTGTTTGAATGACAGTTTCCTTTGCCTTACAGAAGCTTTCCAGTTTCATGAGGTCCCATTTATTGATTGTTGATCTTAGGGCCTGAGCTATTGATGTTCAGGAAGTTGTCACCTGTGCTAGTGAGTTCGAAGCTCTTCCCCACTTTCTGTTCTATTAGATTTAGTGTGTCAGGCTTTATGTTAAGGTCTTTGATCCACTTGGACTTAAGTTTTGTGCAAGGTGATAAGTATGAGACTATTTGCATTCTTTTACACGGTCAACATCTAGTTAGATCAGCACCATTTGTTGAAGAAGCTGTCTTTTTTCTATTGTACAGTTTTGGCTTCATTGTCAAAAATTAAGTGACCATAGGTGTGGGGACGTATTTCTCGGTCTTAAATCCAATTCCATTGATCAACTGGTCTGTTTCTATACCAGTACCATGCAAGTAGCTCCTGATTTAGACTACTTAATGTCTTATAATGCCACAAAGTAATGGCATAGTATCACTTTTGCAAAAGAACAGTTCTCTTCTTCACAAAAATGAGGGGAGAATACAAGTTGAGAATTATTGAGGTATCATATTAGGGTCTGCCTATCTTATTATTACTGCAAGACATCCGCCTGCCTACAGAAAGAGAGTGCCTTTAATTTTTCAAATATTCTTTCATCAATCTAATTAGGTCTTGGTAAACTTCCCAGGGCGCATCCTGTCCAAGGTAAAAATCCATATGATTGTAGTGTGGGATCTCCTTGTAGTAAATAAGGTTGGCAACTTTAGGGAGCAGACTTTCAGTGTCCCTAGAATCAGCCACAACATCTTGTCCTCCACTCCACATTGCTGTTGGGACCCTCATCTTGGAGATGTTGTACACAGGAGGTGTCAGCTAAATGAAGTGAGAGAGAAAGGAAGTGGGGTCAGGGAGAAATAGGGAGAATAGTATTATAAAAATAAATAAAGTCATTAGATATTGAACTAACTTTTAAATTCTAAAAAAGGAGGAAAAGAAAGGAAAAGCCTCCCCTGTTGTGATAGCCAGGAATCAAAGAAAGTATGTTCATGCAAAAATGCTTTATGAAAATAAAGAACATCCATCACACTCCTGACCTTCACTTTTGGGAAATTATTTGAGGAACAGTGTTTCTCTAAAGAGAAAGGGTTTCTCTTTCTGATAAAACTTGGCCTGAGAGTGTGTCCTTTTCAGTAGTTGCTGGACAAGATGAGTGTCTCTCTCATATGCACAAATCTGGACTCAGTGACTCTTTGGACACTTGTGTATCAATGGCTTTCAGAGAGCATTTATACCAACAAATGAAAATGAACACTTGAAATATATTTAAAGGGATTGATCTGTAGACAGAAATAGTGTGGTATAGGGTTAATCACCCAGCAAGCTTTCTCTTACACATTCCTCTTTTAAATGATCTAGAACACACCTTGGTCTAAATGACCAAGTACTTCAGTGGCCCTTCTGTGGCTAGAAGGCTCACCACAGTGACTCACTACCATCTGGGCACAACTTTAAAACTGGGCCAGACACTTTTTGTGGCACCTTGCTCTTTAGCTATAGAGAAAATATGACTTTTCCTTTGGTTTTGATATGGGAAAAGCTGTGTGAGGCAAAGTCACCATATGAGCACTATTTTCGAAAGAGCCAACAAATGGAAATAAGAGTCTCTGAGCAAAATTGAGAGTGAACTGCAAAGACAGAGAAGGGGGAAGTTCTGAAAGCTGCTTTTTCTGTAAACCTAAAAGGGACTGAGTTTCTGCTACTTGCAAATTAATAAGTGACTATGACAAATAGTTCTGATTACCCTTACTGCAGAATGAAGTTTGTTCTCCTTAAACTCAAAAGTTGAATCACTGATCTCAAATGTAAGGATAATTAAGATTAAAAGATGTTCCAAGCATTTGTCTCCTTCTAACTCTAAAGAATAGTTGGTCATAAAATATCTTTTCCTCCTTTCCCCTTCTCTCTCCCTCCCTTTTTCCCTCCATCCTTACCTTCTTCCTCCCCTCTCTCCTTCCCCCTTCCTTCATTTTCAGTAACATACACTGAGTAAAGAATACATTAACACACATTAAGGAGACAGTCATCTTCAAGCCAGAAAAAGAACCCTTACTATAATCCAGCCGTGATGGTACTTTTATCCTGAACATCATAATTCCAGTATAGAGGTTACAGGGACAAAGGTGAAGACCTCTAGGACCTATGGAAGCTTTTTCTAGCTCAATGGAATTCTTCTTGGGAAAGATCACAACAAGGAGAATGTGTATCTCAAGTACTCTTCAAAAAGAGATACTCAGGCAGAGCTCCCTGGTATAGTCATGCTGAGTGTTACTTTCAGTCGATGGGCTGGTGCCTGGGAGTTTTCATTCTCAAATATTAAATGTGTATCACCCCTCTCATCCATTAGTGAGAGGACTTGGAAAGTGGTACAGTTGAAAATTAGCAGTTCTGGGAAACCAAAGCAGAAGGTAGAGACAGAAGTGAGTGTAGATTAGCACTGTCTAGTATGTGGGGTTGGGGGTGAGGGGTCCAGAAGGAAGGCACAGTGTCACAAACATAAAGTATAAATAAGTAGGTAAAGAAGAGAACTGGCTTTTCCTGACTGTTTTCTTAACAGCAAGCTACAAAGGACAAATAGTTACCTGCAAAGATAGAGGTCTACTAAAATAGAAAACAAAACAAAGTAAAAACAAAAACAAACAATGCAATGTGAAGGCATCAATATACACAGCTGGTCAAGGTTTCAGGATCAAAGTCAGCCAAAGTCCCTCAGGCCGGAATTTCTTTACTTCAGTGTAACTATTCCTCTGCTCAGAAGGTAGGCATTGAGAAGATGGTAAATCGAAAATGAATATTAAAAATCAGCTTTAAATTGTGCCTGGTAACTTTTTCCAGGAGTTTTTCATTTATTTTTAAGTTGACAGGGAGAAATTCTGTGTATTAATTAGAAATCATACTTCCTTAGCAATATAGGATCATTAGGGATTTATGTCAGTAATTACACCCATAGAATTTATGATGTCCTTAAGTGTAGCTGTGACTAAGGCTACTGCCCTTTGAATATGCGTACTTCATCTTCTGTGTGAGTCTCTACCAAAAGTTCCAAGCAAGGTATCATTCTGAACTTCACTCACCATATACATATGGTATTTATTCTACTTGCAAATACAAGGACAAAATTGATAGCTCTGACCCCACTGTCATCTGAGACTCCGAGCTCCTAAGGTGAGGTCAGCATCTAAATTGATCTTCCTAAAGAAACCATGAACTTTGTGGAACAAGGAATGCAGTCATTAACAGTCTGCTGTAATGTGTGTTCAGTACCTGTCCCTGCCCCCAACCTCATGGACATTCAACTATAGCAGTTTGGGAGGACAACTAGACTTTTCAACGCATGGATAATATGAATTTTTTATGTTTATACTGTTTATTCTTCACAGTTTTGAAAAGATGATGACAATGTTTCATGCTTTAGCGCAGTCTGCTATCAGGAAGTCAAAACGAGTGTTGGCTCTCCCAAAATAGTTAGAAAAGTAACAGTAACCTACAGCATATACAGTTTTTAGTGTGAGGTATTCACTAAACTCAACGTCATAGATGATGTAAGAAATATATTAATTTTAGATCAACTATCTGATAGTGTCAGTTCTCCCTAAAGATGGCATTTTTTTGATTGATGCATCTTAAATGATTCATATATTGGGTTTTTTTTTAAGTATGAAAGGACATCCTGAGGACTATTAGAGCAATTTGGTGAAGACCTGTTTCATAAGTGGAGCTAGTGTCTTCTGATCCTATCTATCTTTAAAACAGTGCTAATAAGCTATTGTGAGTTCTTGTTTTTTGTTTCCGGTAAAGCAATGAGTGAGAAAGAAAGAATAGAGAAAGATATTTGAGATCCAGAAATCCTTGTGTCATATAGTGTAGTTCTTTGACAATTTTACCTCCTTGAGCAATAAATGAGGACAATAATGTTCATCTTGTGAGGATTAAAAAGGCTGAGTCAGCACGCGGTAAACCCAAGCAGCTCTATGTGCTAACAGCAACGAGTAACGCCCATCATAGCAAAAATGAAGTAGTCACTATGTAAATACTTGAGTGGAAGCTGTTGTCACAGGTTCTTTGGAGCACACCACTGACTTTGGTTAGCATAAGCGTTGTTTACCTGGTTGAAGTGCATCATGTTCTGGTCAGGATTGCCCCAGTCAAAAGCTTGGAGTTGACCAGAATTGACGGCCTTCAATAAACAAAAGTAAAAAAACACATTAAACTGATATAAGAATTAGTGAGCAACAAATACACACAGAAGGTTGATATTAGGCCCACTCATTAGAATACTAATCAAATAATGATTGAAAATTTTATGCCCCGTCCCCTATCTTTTGATTGAGAATCTGCAGATAACAATGCTTTAAAATGTTACAGTACACATTGGATTAAAGAAATTTGTATCTGCATATGTTATAGAATTTTTGGCCACATTTTTCCAACACTAAAAATGACTATGGCACTATTAAACAACTTGGTAATTTACCATCCTCCAGCAAGCACCTTTATGCTATGATCAATGCATTTCCTTTATTAAATGTTTTTGTCATTATTAGGAGAAAATTCTGCAAATGTGGACTGTTGGTTGCTTCTGCTTAGGACCACATGACATGCCGTGCAGTGAGGAAGAACCTCAAGCGAAGAACTGGAAATGGTGAGAGTGGCTAGCTTTACACCTTTGTTTAGACTTCAAATATATGAGTGGAGGTATCCAGACACTTGCAGTTTCCTTGACTCCATTATTTGCCACCTATCACCCCGTTGAGCTAAGGAGGCTGATACTCTGGATTTACATAAAGCATTTAATTTAACTATCCTTAGTAGAATTTTTTTCCTTTAGCTTGTACATTATATTTTTCTGTCACATAGTTTTAATCCTTTTAGTTTAAATTTTACTTCCATACATTATATATATTTATAAAATTATATATATATGTGTGTGTGTGTGAGTGTGTTACATATATGTATTTATGTATGTGTTATAAAACCTTGTCTCAAAAAACCAAAAACCAAAACACAACAAATTTCACACATTTTTAAGGAGTGGCAGCAAAGTGTAATATTTAGAGTCTGGAATCTAGTGTCCAATAAGACTGTTTTATATCCAGGCTTGAATGATGACTTAGTCTGCTATTCAGGGCAAGATATTTGTGAGGTGTGAATGATAGCAGTATTCTTTTAACTGGACTATGAGATTAAGTATTAAGATGTGTGTAAACATTCAACCCCTGGCAATATGGAAGAGAGTACCTTTCACCGGCATAACTACAAGTAAGTATGTTTGATCTAAAATGCTTAAGGCTAGCTATGACCTTGATTTCAGATGTTTTTGATTGTTCTGTTTTGTTTTATTTCATTTTTTAGGGTTTTCTTTTTGAGACAGGGTTTCTCTGTGTATCCTTGACTGTCCTGTACTCACTTTGTAGACCAGGCTGACCTTGAACTCACAGATATCCACCTGCCTCTGCCTCCCAAGTGCTGGGATTAAAGGAGGGCGCCACATCACCCAGCAACTTCAGAAGTTTTAAAAATATTTTTTATTTTGTAATATTGGCATGAATTTTATCAATTGAGCATGCCTAATCTGAAAATCCTAATCCACTCATGCAGAATCTAAAACATTATAGTGTAGGTGATGGATTAAAGATATTCAACCAATGCTATAGTTAGGTCAGCATCATTACCCTTCCCTTAGCTGTCTGTTCACATTGGAACAGATGTTGCAAAACAATAGTTGCTTATTTCTAGAAATGGAATGAGTCTAACTGTAGATGCATAAAGCATTGACTGTAACATTTTTATAATGGGGATTTAACTTCCTTTTTTAAAGTATTATTTATTACTTCAGGTTACATCTCCATCACAGTGTCCTCTTTCCACCCCTCCCAGTCCCACCCTCTCACCCTCTACCCCCTATCCCTTCCATCCCACTCCTCTGGAGTGGAGTGTCCCTAAATTTCAGTCCTTCGCCCCAGTTCAGCAGTCATATGAGGGCAAGAGCCTCCTCATATACTGGGGCCTACAAGGCAGCACCACTAGGGCAAAGTGTCTCATTGATAGGAAACAACATCTATGTTCTTGTTCCCTTTGGTTGTTGTATAGTTATCCTGTACTATATGGCTAAAATCCGATTATAAGTGAATAGATGCCATGTGCATCCTTCTGAGTCTGGGTTAGCTCACTCACGATGAGCTTTTCTAGTTCCATCCATTTGGCTGCAAATTGAATGATTTTGTGGTTCTGATGGCTGAGTAGTATTCCATTGTGTAGATGTGCCACAGGTTTTTGTTTGTTTGTTTGTTTGTTGTTTGTTTTATCCATTCCTCGGTGAGGGATATCTGGGTTGTTTCTAGTTTCTAACTATTACAAATAAGGCTGCTATGAACATAGATGAGGAAATTTCCTTGTGATTTTGGTGAGGAATCATTTGGATGCATACCCAGAAGTGATATGGCTGGGTCTTGAGGTAGAGCTAGTCCAAGTTTTCTAAGATATCCTCAGACTGATTTCCATAGTGGTTGTACAAGTTTGCACTCCCACCAGCCGTGGAAGAGTGTTTCCGTTTCTCCACAGCCTCGCCAGCACGTGCTGTCATTTGAGTTTTTGATTTTAGCCATTCTGACAGGTGTGAGATGAAATCTCAGTGTCATTCTGAGTTGCATTTCTCTGATGATTAAGGATGCTGAACATTTCTTCAAGTGTCTCTCAGCCATTAGGGATTCCTCCTGTGTGAATTCTCTGTTTAGCTCTGTTCCCCATTTTTTTTTATCGGATTATTTGGTTTCTTGGCATTTAATTTCTTGAGCTCTTTGTAAATTTTGGATATTAGCCCTCTAATTGGGAAAAATTTGGGTTTTTTTCCCAATCTGTAGGCTGTTGTTTTGTTTGAATGACAGTGTCTTTTGCCTTACAGAAGCTTTTCAGTTTCATGAGGTCCCATTTATTGATTGTTGGTCTTAGAGCCTGAGCTGTTAGTGTTCTGTTCAGGAAGTTGTCATCTGTGCCAATGAGTTCAAAGGTTTTCCCCTCTTTCTCTTCTAATTGATTTAGTGTGTCAGGCTTTATGTTAAGGTCTTTGATCCACTTAGACTTAAGTTTTGTACAAGGTGGTAAGTATGGGTCTAAATTCATTCTTTTACATGCCAACATACAGTTGGACCAGCACCATTTGTTAAAGATGCTGTCCTTTTTTCATTGTACAGTTTTGGCTTCTTTGTCAAAAATTAAGTGACCAAAGGTGTGTGGGTTCAATCTGGGTCTTCAATTCGATTCCATTGATCTACTGGTCTGTTTCTATACCAGTACCATGCTGTTTTTATTACTATTGTTCTGTAGTACAGCTTGAAATCTGGGATGGTGATACTTCCAGATGGTTGTTGTTGTTATTGGTTTTCTTGTTTTTTTTGTTTTTGTTTTTTGGGTTTTTTCTTTCTTTCTTTCTTTCTTTCTTTCTTTCTTTCTTTCTTTCTTTTTTTTTTTTGTACAGGATTGATATAGCTATTCTGGGTTTTTTATTATTCCATATGACTTTGAGAATTGCTTTTTCCAGGTCTATAAAGAATTGTGGTGGTAATTTGATAGGAATTGCATTGGCAATTGCTTTTGGCAGAATGGCCATTTTTATTCTGTTGATCCTACCTTTCCATGAGCATGGGAGATCTTTCCATCTTCTGATGTCCTCTTCAATTTCTTTCTTCAAGGACTTGAAGTTCTTGTCATACAGGTCTTTCACTTGCTTGGTTAGAGTTACCCCCAGATATTTTATATTGTTTGTGGATATTGTAAAGGGTGTTGTTTCACTAATTTCTTTCTCAGACCATTTATTTTTTGTATAAAGAAGGGCTTCTGATTTTTTGAATTAATTTTGTATCCAGCCACCTTGCTGAAGGTGTTTATCAGCTGTAAGAGTTCTCTGGTGGAATTTTTGGGGCCCTTTTGTATACTATCATATCATCTGCAAATAGGGATAATTTGACTTCTTCGTTTCCAATTTGTATCCCCATGATCTCCGTTAGCTGTCTTATTGCTGTAGCAAGAACTTCAAGTACTATGTTGAAGAGATGTGGCAAAACTGGACATCCTTGTCTTGTCCCTGCATTTAGAGGAAATGCTTCAAGTTTTCATTTACTTTGATGTTGGCTACTGGCTTGCTGTATATAGCCTTTATTATTTCTAGGTATGGTCCTTGTATGTCCGCTATCTCCATGACTTTTAGCATGAAGGGGTGTTGGATTTTGTCAAATGCATTTTAAGCATCTACCAGGATTATCATGTGGTTTTTTTTTTTCAGTTTGTTTATATTGTGAATTATGTTGATGGATTTTCGTGTGTTGAACCATCCTTGCATTCCTGGAATGAAGCCTACTTGATCATGGTGTATGATACTTTTGATGTGTTCTTGTATTCGGTTTGCCAGTATTTTATTATATATTTTTGCATCTATTTTCATGAGGGAAATTGGTCTGAAGTTCTCTTTCTTTGTTGGGTCTTTGTGTGGTTTAGTAATCAGGGTGATTGTGGCCTCAAAGAATGAGTTTGGCAGTGTTCCTTCTGATTCTATTTTGTGTTAAGAGTTTGAAAAATATTGGTATTAGCTCTTCTTTGAAGGTCTGGTAGACTTCTGTGCTGAAACTATCTGGCCCTGGGCTTTTTTTGGTTGGGAGATTTTTTAATGACTATTTCTATTTCCTTAGGGGTTTTAGGGCTGTTTAATCCGTTAACCTGATCTTGATTTAACTTTGGTAGGTGGAATCTATCAAAAGAATTGTCCATTTCACTTAGGTTTTCAAATTTGGTGGAGTATAGATTTTTAAAGTAGGACCTAAAGATTCTCTGGATTTCCTCAATGTCTGTTGTTATTTGGATTGAAGTTCCTTCATTGGAAATTTTTTCATATGAATCCAGTAAGATGAAATAAATCATATATAAAGAGCAAGAAGAACATGTAGTAAGTGCTCAAGAACTGTGAACTTGAACTTGCATTTCCTGGAGGTCAGGACCGTTACAGGTTGTGTCCATGTCCTCACATGGTACAGGTACAGTCACAGGTCCCATGCTTAGACCAGCCTTCATTCATAGGAACACAAAGTGTGTCTTCCCAGAAATGAAACTTCCTAACTTTCCAGAACTCTTCAGTGTTTTTCATGCTATCTCTAACTGATTCTCATTTTTGGCTTTAAAGTGGGTCACAAGATACTAGTCTATATGTAAAGATGCAAATTACCCCCACTCTCATACACAGATAGATGGAGTTTTGCTTATTTTTTTCAATTATTTAAAAAGAAGAGACTGAAATGACTGATCAATAATACCAGCAAAGTTACACAAAGAATTTATATACACACAAAGAGGTCTTGGCTCAGAAAGTTGTACAACTTAATAGAACCTGATATATCTTGAGCTTACTGGATATTGAGTGATCCTAGCAAACAAAATTGTAACTGTGGCCAAACCCACAAACTATTTATCTATTTTAATCGCTCCCTAGAATTTCCTTTGTTGAGAATAAAACATTCTTTTGGCACACGTAAATGCCCCATGGGTTGACTGGAAGATAAACAGGTCTTTCTGGAACATGCTGTATTATTTTACATAAAGTTGTATCAAAGGTAATGATTTCCCAGAAGAGGAAAGACAAGCCTTCCCCAAACAGGCTGAGGGAGGAACCTAAGGAAAGGAACTCTTTCGTAATTTGTGGAGACCAGACTCCAAACCCAGGGACTGAAGATAAGGAAACTAGATCGGAGCAGAAGATATCAAAAGGGGGAACTGGTGTTGTCTGTAGAAGCATGGCCATGGCAGGCACACACCAGCAGACCCTACAAGGAGCTTCCTGGGACCGCATTTCAAGGAGTTTGTAGACATTTGGGTGTGTCAGTCAGGGAGAGAGAACATGTACCTGGGCCCAGTGCAGCATGTTCTGGACAGATGTTCCTGCAGGACTCTGTGCCATATAAACATCCAAGCGACTCTGTAAAGAGATCATTTCTCATTTGGAGGCTGCTCACACCACATGTGCAGACATTTGAGAAACACTTCAACTTTCTATTCATGATAATAGTTATTATCTTTAAGGAAAAACATATTCTATAACATTGTGACATAGTGACCAAAGAAGTCCATCTTTAAGAAACATTCTCCTTCTACAGCTTTGTTTTCTTTCCTGGATGACTCCCTTCAGTCCATAGAGGGATATGACTGGTTGAATGCAGAAGACTATGCACACTTTCTTTCTGAACTCACCTCACACAGTCAAGGGGTTAAAAACTTCAGTGGCCCTCTTCTTTGCTTTATACAAATAAAAGGGCATTAAGATAAAACTTCGAACGGCTGGAGAGATAGCTCCATGGCTAAGAGCACTGACTGATCTTGTAGAGGACCTAGGTTGGATTCCCAGCACCATTTGGCAGCTCATAACTGTGTGTAATGTCAGTTACGGGGATCTGATGTCCCCTTCTGGTCTGTACAAGCACAACAAGCTCAGGGTACACAAACATACACAAAAATGAAAATAAATATATCTGAAAAAATTTTTAAGAAAAGCTTTGCTCACAAAACATTTGGAGCACATCAACATGTTTCCATTCATTGCTAGATTTTAAAAATGTATTAAATATTCAGCAAGGTCTTTCCATATTTGTAGGGTGCAATTTCTCTAATATAGGTAGATTTATTCTGGACAACATACTTTCTTTTCACACTTTTAAGTTCATTTTTATAAGAATAAAGTGATTACTTCTACCTACCATGTTTAAGTTTTGGGGATCAAATCCACTTAGAGAAAACAGGAAATTGCTGCATATAGGATAGAATATCTTCCGGCTGCACACTTTGGTTGCAATGAAGTGTTCAAGCAATGTGTGAGTGGAGAACATTTTATCACCAAATAATACCTGAAAAAAATGGGTGTAAAGGATCATTAAATGTCATAGATATGGATGTCAAGAGTTGAGAATGTTCATCCAGGCAGGACTCCATGGGTGTTGGCAGTACTTGGACCAGGTGAAATCACAAGGCTAGTAATATTTTGTTCCTGGGGTACCCCTAACTCTTGTGATACTTTTCATGAGAATCTTTCACCGGGATGTTGTAGGCATGTTCCCTTAGTGAGCAGCCTGCTCTGGAATTGGTAAAACTTTGAAGAAAACATTCCTACATGGTTCTAGATTCTCTTATAGTTTAAGAAGAATTTAGCTCCTATTTGGCTAAAATTTTTAACTGTAAAATGGAAAAATTGGGGCTGGAGAGATGGTTCAGAGGTTAAGAGAACTGGCTGCTCTTCCAGAGATCCTGAGTTCAATTCCAAGAAACCATATGGTGGCTCACAACCATCTCTAATGAGATCTTTTGCCCTCTTCAAGTGTGCAGGCATACATACTTCAACACAGAGCATTGTATACATAATAAACAAATACATCTTTTTTAAAAATGGGAAAATTGGCTTCTTCTAAGCAGAATCACTGTGAAGATGTTATGTCACATTGAAGAACATCGAAAGTAGTTCCCAGAACCTAGCCAACTATTAGAATAACAACTATTATCCTAACTGATGACTGAAACAGACTATAAACCTTTCCTTTCATGATCCTTAATGCTCTCCCAGAAACAAAAGCTAATCTCTACTTATGAAATTTCAGGCAATGATGTAAGTATGTTGAGCACACCCTTTGAAATCTAGATATCTATCTAGACACAGAAGAAAATATTGAATCCCTGTGTGTGTTACTCGGATCTTGGTTTTATTTCATCATAGTGAATTTCATATCATTAAGGTAATAAGTTACAGAGTAGGTAAGAAGATCAATTTTAGCTCTTAAAAGTTTAGAAACAACCATTTACTATAAAAACGGGCACAGATTTTTTCTGAAATCATTTATTTATTTTTTTTACTTTCATTTTTACATTTGCTGTTTATTATGTGCATGAATAATATGCCAGTGTGGGTAAGTAAAGTGTGCATGTGGAAGCCAAAAGATCCCTGGGCCTTGGCTGGGAAGAACTCTTGAGAAATGCCTTCCTGCAGACCAGGAACCAGAGACATGATTTGTTGTTTTGTCCGGTACGGTCTCCAAAGTGAAGAGTGGGCACTGGCATGAAGGCTTCCCACCAAGCTTTCCCACCCCTGGGTTCCTAGGTAAGCACTGTGTCTGGCACAGAGCAGGTATCTCAAATGTATCCGTTGAGTTGAAATCACTCAGCACTGAGCGGGCTACTGGGAGGACAGGAAAACAGCTGCTCAGGGAGGCAGCCTGTGCTGTGTCTGCAGAGACCCCCGCCTCGCCTCTGCCAGCGTTCTAGCTCCTGGGCCCTGGAAACGTGGCACCTTTGCAAGAGACCAGGCAAGGGCATTCAGAAATGTGAGTGTGTCCAACTTTAATTCCAGATTAGAAACTCCTCCAAGAAATCCCGCTGTCTGTTCTACATTTTCTTTTTTTTTTATTTTTCTTTTTTTTATCTTTTTTTTCTTTTTTTTTTATTTCTTCAAGTTACATCTCAATCGCAGTCCCCTCCCTATTCCCCCTCCAGTCCCACCCTCCCACCCTCAACCCCCCATCCTCTTCCCTTTTTTTTTTCTTTTAAGTTTAAGGTATATCTTATTTCCCCCTATAGTTTCTCCTTTCAGTCCAACAAATGGCTCTTTCTCTTATAATAATGAATACAATACAGTACAACAGAGGTAATTAGGCCACAGTTATGAGGGTTATATGGCTTAACGTAAATTCCCAATGACCAGTCCATATATATTTGGTACTTGACTTTAACATTCTACTATCTAAACATCTCCATGAGTTTAAAGGTCTATATCTGACTCAACATTCATACTAACTTGCAACACAATTTTAAAAGTATCTTCTTAGATCTATAACACTCTCTTGACTCCTAAACAACTCAAAATTTAATTATGAGACTCTAGCTATCTGTTCTTCAACCACCTCAGAGACCTGAGAGGGATAAGTATATCTGATTTTATAAGAAGTACAGGGCCTGCAGCTTCCAAAACTAAGAAATGACATACCTGTGGCTGCCTGGACAGTTCCCATTTTCTCTCCATACATTACAGCATCGCTCTTCAGTCATTTGGCCCCGTTTCTCTGACAGACATTGATTGTAGAGCAGAGGTTATGAAGGACTTGCCTACCCTGTCTTGGCAGAGCTAAGCTGTCGACTTACCTGCTTCCAGGTTTTGTCCTTTTTGGACAGCATTCTGTCTACAGTTGGGGCAAGGGGCTTTTCCTACCATTTATTAACTGACTATTGCAACAACAACCAAACAAGAATAATGATTATTTCTATTGCAATTATGTACTGTATGTACTTTCTTTGGTAAACTAGAATCAGTAAATTCCTATATGGTATAACTGACTTTAATTCCAAGTTTGAAAAAAATTTTACTTTAGAATTGAAAGGAATACCTATTTAATAAAATATTCACTAGTCTGTGAAACTTCAATAGAATATATAAGACACCATGATCTATTTAATATGTCTTTTATGTCAAGGAGGAAGACAGAGAGGAGACAGAAAAGAGAAGTAGTTGAGAGAGAAGAGGAGATGAAAGAGGAAGCAGCGCAGGATGGGGAGAAGGATGAGGAGAAAGAGGAAAGAGGGAATGAAAGGGAAGGGAAGAATGGCATTCAACTAAACTAATTCAAGTTTCTCAATTCTTTAGGTAGAAGGCAATAATCGGCCATTGCAGATATTATCTAATTCATACTATTCTTTTCATTTTGTAATAATTGCTACATAATATCAGTAATTACTGTACTTACTAAACTGTAACTCTGTATATGTCCCCATCATAATTTAATAATTGCAGACAACATGTGTTCACAGTGTGGTTTTATATTTTGAAATAACGTTGACACCTATTCTGTGTTCTAAGTGTGAAAACCTAAATTCCCACCTGTCAATTAAAAAGTAGTATCTAATATAATTAACTGAATGTTTTTATTTTCTGTTTATCAATACCTTTTCCACCCATACATGGGTAAAATGCACATGAAATGAAACAGCCAGTAAATTCACAGGCACAAATATATGAAGGAAAAGGCCATATTTATCAAGTGGTACTTTGCTCTCTGTTTTGATAGTCAGTTTTCTCAAATTCTGGGAGAAATATCATGAGAATCCTGTATTTTACTCAAAACTATGCATTTACCCAAGGACAAATTATTACTCCTTCATCTTGACCTAAAGGGGTATATAGTATAGTACTGCAGAAATCCAGCACTCACAAGGGGACAAACACCTTACTGTGCAGATGTAATCCCAACTTGCTCCTGGAGAGGGCATATTTGTCACATGATAGCAGGGACACAGATTCCTTTAAGAATCATTGCACCTTTTTGAGAATTGAGCTAATTTTGTGTTTTAGAAAAAATGACTTGGAGGACCATAGATTGTACAGTAGCTCATCCTGAGTGAGCTAACCCAGACAGAAAGATGCACATGGCATCTCTTCACTTATAATTGGATTTTAGCCATATAGTACAGGATAACTATACTACAACCAATGTACCAAAGGGAACAGGAACATAGACTTTGTTTCCTGTCAATAAGACACTTTGCCCTAGTAGTGCTGCCTTGCAGGCCCCCAGTGTATGAGGAAGCTCTTAGCCCTCATATGACTGTTGAACTGGGGGGCGGGGGGGGACTGATATGTAGGAAAACCCCACTTGGGAGAAGTAGGATAGGTGGGGGGGGGACTGGAGGTGTAGAAAGAGGGCACTGTGATAGAGATGTAACTTGAAGTAATAAATAAACACAAAAAAAGGAAAAGGAAAAAGAAAAAATGGCATGGTGGCACATGCCTTTAATTACAGCACTCTG
>CAJQZJ010009141.1:557429-575667 GCA_907164525.1 Lophiomys imhausi
CACACACACACACACACACACACACACACACACACACACACACACACGGAGAAAAGCTAGTTTAGTATTTCTTATATTTTTGGTTGTGAGCCTAGCCTTTAACGGCTGAGCCATTTCTCCAGCCCAGTTTAGTATTTCTTTATCAATTCATTTTCTTTAAAAATGTCTGTGTGGTAAAGGAAAAGATAAAATGAAAAATGGATTCCTAAATCAAAACTCCATCTTTCACAGTTTAAGTAGAGACTCTGATCACTATGGAGACAGCTACAATAGTCCTACTTGTATTTGATTATAAAAAATCGAGAGTGTTACCTCTTGAAACATTCAGTAACAGTGTAAGACTCTCCCACTGCCAAAGATATCCTTTCCCTAATAAAGACTCTTCATTTTCTTCTCTATCTGCTACAGCCAGGGGATGGAGAAACTTGCAAAAAAAAATCGTTTTCCCACTGTTAAATATTTTATTAAAAGTCTGGTAGATTATTCGTAAGCAGCTCTCATAACAATACATTTAAGACTGACAGAGATGTACAGAGATGATGAATTGAGGACATTCACTTAAAAACAGATCAGAATCAATAGACTGTTTTATTTCTCCATGATAGGAACTATTGGGCTTATTAAGCTAGACATATAAACAGAGCTTACGAGGAAGCTTAGACACTATTCTTGACCAATTCACAGCTTAATTCCCCGTAAGGGAACTCTCAGAGTGTTCAGACATAGAGGTGAGTCTCCAGCAGAAACTATGCTGGGACTGAACCCTGCAGGAAGCTGTAGCATGCCTTAGTTTGGAAGGCAAATAAAGGCTATTATGCACATAATGGAACTCTGATCAATCTGCTTCCTCAGTGGCAAAGAAAGCTAACCATGAATACTACATGAAAAGTTTTGAGTTAAAGTTCTGGCTCTTTTTCTCAGTGGCTGTGGCAGCCTATAAATTTTAGATCTCAAACTCAACTTCAGAGAGCAGTAATGGCCATTAGACGTGGCTCTGCTCTCTCAGACCATCTCTGTACTCACTTGAGTCCCACACCTCTAAGGTAGGACATGTTGCTTATCTCTGTTACTATTAGCTATGTGACTCTTACAGGCAATTTAACTCCCTTGCTTGTGTCATCAGGACCATAACTAGCACCTACATGTAGATTTAGCTTGAGATAATATATCCTGATGTAATACAGAGATGAAAGACAATATGTACAAATCATTGAACAATGCTTGGCTCTCAAGAAGTGGCCACTATTGTTATATTACTCAGTAACCCTTTCTGATGTATGTATCTTGGGTCTTCAGCTACTTCATTGGCTTCTTAAGCGAGTATCCCCTTTCAATACAGTATGGTTTTCATTTTGGTTGCTGTGACAACAGGATCAAAAGCAACTTAAGGGTAGAAAATGTTTATTTGGTTTATACTTTCAAGTCACATTCCGTCATTGAAAGGACTCAGGGAAGGAACTCAAGTAAGAGTTTGGAAAAGAAACCATAGAAGAATGCTTCTTGCTGGTTCAGTCAGTTTATGCTTAGCTAGTTTTCTTATGCAGCTCAGGACTACGGGCCCAGGGAATAGTGTACTCCACAGTGGACTGGGTTCCCTACATCAATTAACAATAAAAGCAATCCCCTATAGACATGGCATCTTGGATAGTTTTTTGTCAATTTGACACAAGCTGAAATCACCTGGAAGGAGGAATCTCAATTGAAAAAAATGTCTTCATCCGACTTTTTGTAGGCAATTCCATAAGGTATTTTTTTGATTGATGGGAAGGCCTGTCTCATTGTGCTAGTGTTACTCCTGGTGCGAATGTAAAATATATTTTTAATGTAAGCTAAAGAAGCTATGGAAAACAAGCCAGTGACAAGTATCCCTACATAGTGTCCATTTAAGCTTGTGTTCCAAGTACATTGCTGTGAGTACCTTCCTCACTTCTCTGGGTGATGGAGAGTTACAACTTGGGAGTTGTAAGACGAAATCAACCTTTTTCTCCCGAAGTTGCTTTTGTTTATGATTTTTGTCACAGCAACGGAAATCAAAGTAGGAGGGTGCCTGGCCATAATCTGAGCTGAGAAATCCCTCAATGAGACTTCCTCCAGGTGACTCTAGGCTGTGCCCAGGTGACAGCTAATGTTACTGGGACACACACTTTACCTGTAACTATAATGTTATCTTTTGTGTCCATAGCCTTCTTCAAACTGGCTATCACACAGTTCTTTCATTTGAATTGCACAGAGTAACTGAATTGCCTATTTTTTACCATTACCACTTCTGGACAGGAGAATTAAGAATCTCTATGTTCTCATTACTTCTAATAATAATTTTCATTTTGACTATATAGAGAATCTTACCTATGTATCATATAATTTCATACATTGATTGAGCTAAGTCATTACAATTATTATTTTTCCAGAGCTAATAAATGTCAAGTTAACATTTGGAGATTACTCAATTTTCTTTTCACTGAGTCTTAGTCATGAAATTATTTTCAAGATACTAACTGGTGTTAGATTGATTACAGTGGGACATATAAGATGATGAAGATAGAAGAATAAGAGTGTTCTAACAGGTTTGAGCATAAAATTATCAGTGACAAAACTGAAAGAGACAAGGCTCAGAAATATGAAAATATTTTTTTTTTGTATCTAGGTCATTAAAACAAATTCAAACAAACAAATTCAACAAGCAAATTTAAGTCAGATATATGGATGACATCCTCATAGCCTAAACCTGAGAAAATTGTTATGAAAACTGTGTGTATGTAAAAGAACACAATAATTAGATCTTTCTAGTCAGTGAAAAGTTATATCCCTCCTTCCCTCCCTCTTCTCCTTTTTTTCTCTTCTTTTCTCCTTTTTTTTTTTTTGAGACAAAGTCTCACTACGCAACCACAACTGCCCTGAAACTCAATCTGTGGAGCAGCCTGACCTCAAACTTGAAGAAAATTTTCTGCCTCTGTTTGCTAAGCGTTTGGATTACAGGCGGATGACATTTTGCCTGATTGATATTTTTGTGATTGGTGAGTTAAGAACCACAGAGATGAGAAATCTCTATTCCAAGGATAAATGAGTAATTGAGAGAGAGAGAGAGAGAAGAGAGAGGAGGAAAGTATTGAAAGAAAGGAGGGTAAATAAGAAGGAAGGAATGGAGAAATAGGACAGAAGAAGGAAGGAGGTTCAAAGGGAGAGGAAAGAAAAGAATGAAGGAGGGAAAAAAAAGAAGGAAGGTAGGAAGGAAGGATTGGTTGTTATATTAAAACAACAGAAGTGTAGGCAGCATGAATGCTCTTTTCTTTTCAGTTCTTGGCTTATCTATGTCTGAGTGACTCCCAAGTTTATTTCTGAGTAACTGATGTTTCCATTAGACATGAAAGACCCAATGAATTATTCATTTGTATGTATTTCCCAGTAGATATTAACAGAAAGCATATAAACATAATATATTAAGCTAATTTTCAGCAGAATAAACTGCATCATCATTTCCATAACTTCATATAATAGGGAAAATAAACTAACCAAGAACTTATAATTTTACAGGAACCATGATGAGATACTAGCAATAGTAATAAAAGTTCATAAAAAATAGTTAAAATATGTTAAACACAAAGCCCAATGGTCAGCTTTAAATAAGCAACATAGTTTAAACACAAGGGGAAATGGGTTGAAAGTAAAAGGAATAAAGTACACCATATAAACAGTAACCCTAGGGAAGTGGGTGTGTTTCCATCAGACAAAGCAAGCTTTCAGACAGTGTTGTTGAAGATATGTCATAATGCTAGTCTGTACAGAAGACAATAGTCAGTTCAACAGAAAAAAGAAACCCTATATACAGGCATCTAACACTAGACCTCCAGATGACATGAAATCTGACATAAGGCATCTGCTTTTCTGTCTTACCTCCATGTTGCCCTGAACCAAAGCACAGAAACCAAAATGCTTCTTGCCTATGGCAAGCCATAAAGATGAGAAGTCCTGTGTAAAATAAGACATAAAGGAATGACTGCCTGCTTTGTCTGTGTCCCTCCTTTGTTATGGTTTTTCCGGAGAAGCCTTGCCATATAGCTGGAAGGAAGGAACGATGAAGAGAGGCCAAGACGATTGTTACATAGGCTATGCTGGGATTCCCCTCCTCAGTCTCTTACCATTACATCACACCCTGTGTCAAAACACCTTTCTACACAGATGTCCATTTACCATCAAATCAGACATATAAACAAATTTTCCCTGGGTACTGGGGCTTTCTTACGTCTCTTGCAAAACAATTTTTAATACTCCTTTGTAAATGCCTAGGTGTATGTGTGGAGGTCAGGGGATTGCTTGAGGGAATCATTCTTTCTTGGGAATATGTAGGGTGTAGGGATTGAGCTGCGGTGGCCCAACTTTGCAGCTAGGCCCTTTACCTGTTAAACCTTCTCACTGGTCGTCGTGGTCTTCATTTCTGTCACACAAAAATTTGATTTAATAAATCCACATACCTTTCTGTTTATCCTGTCCTTTATCATAAGGTCCAACACCCTTATGAAGGTCGAGGAACTGTGCCACACCTCTCCAGTCCCTACAGTTTCTGTGTTCACCTTAGAGTGACTGAGGCAAATGACTGCTTCAGAGTTTGCAGATGAGGTTATGAAGCAAACGATAATATCCAGCAGGGAGCATGGAGTTTTACTTGACTTGTTTTGTTTTGTCAAATCACAGGCTTGCCTCTACCTGTTTGCCTCATCAAGAAACACAGATAACCTTCCTTCATCTCTTCCTCCCCAGATACCCATAGTCAGGAGAAGATTATTGCATGCACTAGTTTCTGGCTTTTGACCACCTTGGTGATGTTTTTGGTATGTAAACCAAGATATTTTGGTGATCTGATTCCTTGGTTCCCAGAGAAGGTCACTATTTTCCTTTTCTGATATTTGTCCGAAAAAGAACCATGGGGCAAGAATATAGGCACAGGGCTTTGTTTACTTGACACAATATAACTGATCTTAAAGCCAGTAGATAGTTCGTAACTTTTACCAGATGAGAGTCTATTTGCCTAAGTCACACTTTTCCTTTATCTTGATGTTGTCAATTGCTCTGAGCTGCAAAAACATCTGAGGTGCTCGAAGACATGAAGGAATCCTTGGAAAATAAAAGATCTCTGTATAACTTCCTGAAAAGAACAGCAGGAGCTCAGGCTCTAAGACCAACAATCAATAAATGGGACCTCATGAAGCTGAAAAGCTTCTGTAAGGCAAAAGACTCTGTCTTTTGAACAAAATGGCAGCCTACAGATTGGGAAAAAAAATCTTCACCAACCCCAATTCTGACAGAGGGCTGAAATCCAAAATTTACAAAGAACTAAAGAAATTAAATGCCAAGAAACCAAATAATCCAATAAAAGAATGGGGAACAGAGATAAACAGAGAATTCACAAAGGAGGAATCCCTAATGGCTGAGAGACACTTGAAGAAATGCTCAGCATCCTTAATCATCAGAGAAATGCAACTCAAGACGACTCTGAGATTCCATCTCACACCTGTCAGAATGGCTAAGATCAAAAGTTTAAATGACAGCACATGCTGGAGAGGTTGTGGAGAAAGGGAAACACTCCTCCATTCCTGGTGGGAGTGCAAGCTTGTACATCCACTATGGAAATCAGTCTGGCAATATCTTAGAAAACTTGGAATAGCTCTACCTAAAGACCCAGCCATACCACTTCTGGGTATACATCCAAATGATTCCTCAGAAAACCACAAGGAAGTTTCCTCATCTGTGTTCATAGCAGCCTTATTTGTAATAGCTAGAAACTGAAACAAACCAGATGTCCCTCAACCAAGGAATGGATTAAAAAATAAATAACTGTGGTACATCTACACAATTGAATACTACTCAGCCATGAGAAACAATGAAATAATGCAATTTGCTGCAAAATGTATGGAACTAGAGAAGCTCATCCTGAGTGAGCTAACTGAGACTCAGAAGGATGCACATGGCATCTATTCACTTATAATCAGATTTTAGCCATATAGTACAAGATGACTATACTACAACCAATGCACCAAAGGGAACAGGAACATAGATTTTGTTACCTGTTAATGAGACACTTTGCCCTAGAGATGCTGCCTTGTAGGCCCCCAGTGTATGTGGAGGCTCTTGGCCCTCATATGACTGCTGAACTGGGGTGGGGAACTGTTATGTAGGGACACTCCACTCCAGAGGAGTGGGATGGAAGGGATAGGAGGTAGAGGGTGGGAGGGCGGGACTGGGAGGGGTGGAAAGAGGACACTGTGATGGAGATGTAACCTGAAATTATAAAGACACATTAAAAAAAATCTCTGTAAATTAATAACTATTTTCCAACAGCAATTCCAAATCTGCAAATCAGTTTCCACTTCTTTGCTTTAGCAGAAAAGCTAGAAAGTGATATCTCGACTATTTAGCAGGCAGATCATAAACCTAATCTTTCTGTCCCTTTCTCCCTTTCTTCCCTCCCTCCCTTCCATCTTTTTGTCTTTCTACACAGCCCAGGCTGGCCTCAAACTCACCACTATATCTAGCATACTGCTTACTGATGCATGGCCATGAGTTAAATACACACCTTCAGAAGGGCTCCAGTAAGTCAATGGCACTGTTTGAACATAGCTTTGCACCACTTACATATATTCTGAAAATGGAGAACATTCATGGAGAATTTTATTTCATTGAGAAAGATGGCCCGTCTAAAGATTCTATTAAATATTCATCCTATTAAATAATGGGATTTTGTCAGCAGAAGATATGAGTTATCAAATTGCAATCTACTACATTCACAGAAAATAAGGTGCAACTAATTAATTTTAAATTGCTAAAATATACAATGTTCCATAACATTTATCTTTAGCAACTATTTAAAATTATGATAAAAATGTATGTCACTCTAAAACTGTACAAGTACTTATAGTTTTGGAATTTTTACTTCATATTTTAAAAAACAGTTTTAAACAAAATGTTGCAAATATTAATAAAATGTCATTATTTTAAATGTCAAAGGTGAATATAAAAATGTAAGATTGTCAAAAAGACTGGAGTGAATACTCTAAAATGATGACAATAATATGTGGTTATTAGATATAATGATCTTTCTTTTTCCATTAACTTTATTATGGATTATATATTTTAGTGACTTTATTATCTTGAGTTAGTATAAAAATAAAATGTAGCTTAAAATAATTGGATGCCAATGAAAAAACATTAATTTACTTTAAATTAGTGACCTCTGAAGCTCTCTCTGTATGTGCATGTTTGGTATATATGTTTGTGCATGTGTGTGTGTTTGTGTGTATACATGTGTGTTTGTGTACATATGTGAATGTGTGTATGTGTGTGATATGTGTGTGTTTCTGTATGTGTTTGTGTGTGTCAACGTGTGTGCATACGTTTGTGTATGTGTGTGATGTGTGTGTGTGTGCACACGTGCATGCACACATGTTGTTCTGGCCCTGACCTAGGGCTCCATCCATGATGGTCAAGAACTCAGACATCTGAGCTGTGTCTTTAGCCCAATCCTCTTATTATAAAATGGAGTCTAGGTGGTCTAACATTTTGACCTTTTAATGTTCACTTCAATACTTCCTTATAATTTTATAAACCTTTTTTCAGCAATACAAATGTTTGAGTTTTCCAGATGTTTATCTGCCACTTATTAGAATGTTCAGGGGATATTAGTCTATGTTATACATTATTCTTATCTCCAAATTTTTGCTTTTGGGTCTGTAATTACAAGGCTCAGAGAAATGTAATGCTCTTCAATATCAGGTAAAGAATCACTGTTTTTACAATCCTCAGCCAGTAAGACAAAGAAACTAAAAGCTGCTGCACCCTCCATAAATGATAGAAGAAAAGTCAAAATTTTTATTAAAAAATGAGAGAGTGGGCCTTCACCCATCAGTGAGACCACATTCCTCTGTATGTGATTCTAATAATGTTCATGCTCAAAGCCATTGGAATAAGCAATAAAGAATTTATGAAAACCAAGCATAGTATATTACTCAGATACCATTTTCTAAATCTCTACATGTACAACTCTGAAGAAAAATCCACTAAAATATCCTCTGATGCCTTTCACTTGGTAGAGACTTGCTGTGTCTCCTCTAGCTGTTATAATAAGAAAGAGTGATATATGAAGTTGTTTCAAAGAGAAATATCAACCAATACCTAGGAAACTATAGTGTAACTCCCCCTCTGAAGTGACTCTCTCTCTCTCCCTCTCTCTTTCCCTCCCTCCCTCCCTTCCTCCCTCCCTCTCCACATTTGTTTTTTTTCCTTCATAAATTAATGTTTTCCACTAGCACATACTGCAATGGATTATATTATGATATTTTCATTAGTAATCTTCTATATCTTGCTTAACCTGACAGACACAAACACAGCATTCCTCACCCACACTGACATACCGTGACCCAGCACCTTCAGACACTTATTACCAGAGCTCAGCTCTTCTGAGAGGCAGTCTTCAAGTTCCCAGAGCTTCAGATCGACTCCAGCTCCTTCCCGAGTAGCCTTTCAGTGAAACATTTTCTGCTCTGAACAGTTTAGAATATGTTGCAATCGGAAATTTCTCAACTAGAGACAGATTAATTATGGCTTCAAACATGACGGATGCTGCTGGGACAATCTTGCTGGGTGAGTTCTTAGTCAGTGATGAAAAAGAGAGCGATGAGAGAAGGAAATGCCTGCTCCTGCCAAGCCAGACTTTGAGTGCTGGGCCTCAAGGAAGCTGTGGGCGGGCAGCTTCTCAGTACAGTGCACACTCTCCAATCTGAAAATGCTTTTCACCCAAGAAAGGCTGCCAGGCATCTAGCCATACAAGCACCTCCATCACATTCCCAATCCTTCTGCACCTCCGCTTACAATACTTCCAATATTATACGCTTCCTAACTATTTTGATTTTCCTATCTATGCCTCTTCCTATTTCTTCCTATTTCCTACTTCTTCCTTTCCTATGCCTCTTCCACATCTGTATAGCACTTCTGCGTCTGTACTAGGTGGAGACTTGGTGTTACAGAACCCACTAGAAATTTTATGGCTGTGTAGATTTGTATTTCCAGCAGAGGTCTTATATTATGAAAAATTACAAATATACAGATTTAGGTTGGTTGAATTAATACAACTAAATTTTATCAAATTTATCAGTTTTACATACTTGAATGTCAGTTACATTTGGTAACAGAGTTCAAGATCAACTATAAAACACTTTCCTCATTCTTTCACTCCTTTTGTCTAAAGAATGTCTGTATTTCCTTGAATGACTTAGATATTATCTATTTATAAGCATTGTCACTGCAGGTGACTATGGAAAAGGGGATTACTCATTTACCGACATAAGAACTCTTTGAAGTTATTTCATTTGCAGAGATTTGAACTTCAGGAAGAATCGTCCTGCATAAATTTGTAAATTCTTATCATAGTTCAGGCATGTCTACATACATTCAGAACATGCAAGATTCTTGTAAACAAAATATAACTGGGAGGCTGGAGAGATGGTTCAGGGGTTAAGAGTGTGAAGGGCTCTTGCAGAAGATCCCTAGTTCTCACATCAGGAAGCTTCCAACCACATGTAGGTCCTGTTCCAGGCGATCTGACACCCTCTCTGGCCTCTACAAACACCTGTACTCCATCCCCTCATGCAACTGAAGTGAAATAACTCTCCAGAAATACAGCTTGTATGTTATTCAGACAGCTAGGGTTTCCTTTGGGTTGTAATAATTAATATCAGTAACATTGGGTCCTACTACTTGATTATAACTTTTAACTGGCATTGCTTTTGATTTAGTTGCAAAATAGTTTCACTCAATAGATTTGTTTTTATGTTTAGCTGGCTTATAAAGGTCTTATAATTCTACATTATTGATGTACACTTCTACTTACACAGTAATATGTCCTACTAGCCTGGTATTTTAAAACTCTGTGAATAGAATAACTAAAAAGAGTCCCTATGTTGTCAACTAAGTAGTCCCTTTCCCCATAGTCACCTGAAGTGACAGTATTTGTAAATATCCAGTATCTAATTTATTCTTCCAGAAAATATAGACAGTTTTGGGAAAAGGAACTGAAGGGATATGTATTCTGTAGTTGATTTGAACTCTGTTACCAAAGGTCTTCTGCAGCACAACCTTAAAAACTTAAGCACTGTACTTAGTAGCACTCTGTTCTGTACTAATGGGGTCATTCTTCTACACTATATAAGGGCTCTTTGCTGCCTGATTAATTCTCTTGTTAGTTTAATTTTAACTTCTGTTCCTAATCTGAAATTCCACTCAATATCCTAAAATATGAACATCTTCCTGTAATATATCCAGCAGCATATACACTTTTCATGTCATTTGACAAATGTATTCACGTGACCAACTTCTCTTACTCTAAAACATGCTTTCAAATAGGACTTGTCTTGGTTATTTCTGGAGCTCCTTGCTAAGAATCATTTAGAACTTTCTAATTGTAACAGGAGAGTTTCCTGAAATGTGAAGTTTTTCTAAATATAGCCCCATGGCTAACTACATATTTTATATGTCCATAACCTTTGCCCCACTGCAGAGACTTTCAGCATGCTCACCTGGTTTATAGCTTACTCATTTCTCATAGAATTTTGCATATTGATTCTTTCAGTATTTTGTCCTTTGGTTCATTCATTCCCTGTAATTTCTCACCATGATTAATACTATTAGGGAATTTTGTGAGGACTTCTCCACAATATGCATCCAGAAACAAGATGGGTCCACCATAGATCACATATTTGCTAAATTCAATTATCTTCTGCTATTGATCTAGAATATGCAAAGTGTTTCCATCAGCATGCTGAGAGAACCCATATTCCCATGTACTCAGTTCACTATGAGTGATATGCAAAATCTGTCACAATTTCGTCTTTTCTCTAGTCATTTCATCCATGGTTTAATTCATCGAACAGAATGTCACCTCTGTTTATGTTTCCCTTTTACATTAAATATAATTGGAGGAACCATATTTATTTTACTTCTCTTCCCTTCTTAGCATACTAGAGAGGAAGCTGTTTTATCAAAGTGTCTAGTATCAATAAGGAATTTGAGCAGAGCAAGGGGAAAAGTGGAACAATCTCTACTTTGCTCATATTGCTGATACATTGTGTTCAATGTATTTATTTAATATCTTGTGCTCTGGGTGTTGGGATGTACTAAAGGATACATGCCACTTACAGTAGCTTATATCTAGATCCCCAGATTACACACACACACATACACACACACACACATCTATAGCTATGAAGCAGAAATTTGATTTTATTCATAATTAACTATCTTGTGGTTAATTGGTTTGAAATACCCTCCAATGAATTACATATTTCTGAGTTTACTCATAGAAATCTCTGTGTTGAATACCTCTTGAAAATGAATGTGGATGGATTTAACTGCTATCTTAACAATGTATTAAAGAGTATGGTTAAGAAGTAAGATTCATAATTGAAACAGGCACTAAAATTTATTCCCTATGCTAATAAATGTAGCAATTCCTCTAAGCACTAGAGATATTCCTAGGAGAGTCTTAAATATATGATATTTTATTGATTTTAAGATGTTTATGTTTATAAAACACATCATTACATATTGCATGATTAGGAAAGAAAAATAACAATTATGTGTAGTGGAGGTTTGGATTTCTTTAGAAACACAATTATGTCGAATGAATATGTAAGGGTTATGGGAGTGCTTCTGAAAAACAGACTCATAAAAGGAACATACAAAATTAGACTAACGACTGGCTCCTGTGAGGAACACCTGGGAGAGCGTGAGGTCTTGGTCAACAGGTGTACCTCAGGAGGAGGGCGTAAAACTGACCAATGAGAAAACATCCTGGTGCATAATTGGGTTGCTGCTGAGAGTTGTGGAGATTTTCAGCTGAGGTTGAGCAAAGCCCAGGTTGGGCACAGTCCAGGTGAAAAGCCAAAGCCCTAGACAGAGGCCCTGTGAAGGGTAGCACCTACCCTGTGGATTTGGTGGGGCCAAACAGATGGAAGAGGTCACTGCCACAAGCACGGGTGCATCAATGGCCTATGTCTAGGCCAATGTAAGGAAAAGACTGCACCCTTAAGAGAGTGTGTGGTGGCATCTAGCTCCTAGGCAATGCAAGTACAGCACCTGCATCAAGGTGGCAAGCTCAGGTAGGCAGAAGAGGCAACACAGCACAGCACCTGTTCCAAGAGGGTTCAACTAATTCAAACAGATGGGAGAGACTGTGGACCCAAAGGGGAGGGCAACTGCCATCACGATAGCCAGGTGACCATTGGGATGCTACTGATTGGTGCATTCATTGTAGTATAGTTATCCTGTACTATATGGCTGAAGTCCGATTATAACTGAATAGATGCCATGTGCATCCAATGAATCTGGGGTTAGCTCACTCAGGATGAACTTCTCTGTTTCCATCCATTTGGCTGCAAATTTCATGATTTCATTGTTTCTGATGGCTGAGTAGCATTCCATTGTATAGATGTACCACAGGTTTTTATTTACTTATTTATTTATCTATTTATTTATTGCTTCAGGTTACATCTCCATCACACTGTCCCCTTTCCACCCCTCCCAGTCCAACCCTCCCACCCTCTACCCCCTAACCCTTCCATCCCACGCCTCTGGAGTGGAGTGTCCCTACATAACAGTCCCCTGCCCCAGTTCAGCAGTCATATGAGCAACAAGAGCCTCCTCCAAAACTGGGTTCCTACAAGGCAGCACCACTAGGGAAAAGTGTCTCATTGACAGGGAGAAAAAGAAAAAGTCTATGTCCATGTTCCCCTTGGTGCATTGGTTGTAGTATAGATATCATGTACTATATAGCTAAAATCCGACTATAAGTGAATAGATGCCATGAACATCCTTCTGAGTCTCGGATAGTTCAGTCAGGATGAGCTTCTCCAGTTTCATCCATTTGGCTGCAATTTGCATGATCTCCTTGTTTCTGATAGCTGAGTAGTATTCCATTGTGTAGATGTACCACAGTTTTTTAATCCATTCTTCCGTTGAAGGACATCTGGGTTGTTTCCAGTTTCTAGCTATTACAAATAAGGCTGCTATGAACAAAGATGAGGAAACTTCCTTGTGATTCGGTGAGGAGTCATTTGGGTGTATAGCCAGGAGTGGTATGGCTGGGTCCTGAGTCAGAACTATCAAGTTGTCTAAAATATCGCCAGACTGACCTCCATAGTGGTCGCACAAGCCTGCACTCCCACCACCAATGGAGGAGAGGTCCCCTTTCTCCACACCCTTGCCAGCATGTGTTGTCATTTGAACTTTTGATCTTAACCATTCTGACAGGTGTGAGATGGAATCTTAGAGTCTTCTTGAGTTGCATTTCCCTGATGATTAAGATGGTGAGCATTTCTTCAAGTGTCTCTTGGCCTTTAGGAATTCCTCCTTTGTGAATTTTCTGTTTAGCTCTTTTCCCCATTTTTTGATTGGATTATTTGGTTTCTTGGCATTTAATTTCTTGAGTTCTTTGTAAATTTTGGATATTAGCCCTCTGTCAGATGTGGGGTTGGTGAAGATTTTTTTTCTCAATCTGTAGGCAGCCATTTTGTTTTAATGACAGGGTCTTTTGCCTTACAGAAGCTTTTCAGTTTCATGAGGTCCCATTTATTGATTGTTGGTCTTAGATCCTGAGCTGTTGTTGTTCTGTTCAGGAAGTTGTCACCTGTGCCAATGAGTTCAAGGATTTTTCTGACTTTCTCTTCTGGTAGATTTAATGTGTCCAGCCTTATGTTAAGGTCTTTGACCCACTTGCATTTAAGTTTTGTACAAGGTGATAGGTATGCGTCTAATTTCATTCTTTTACATGCGGACTGTGGACATCCAGTTGGACCAGCACCATTTGTTGAAGATGCTGTCCTTTTTCCATTGTGCAGTTTTGGCTTCTTTGTCAAAAATTAGGTGACCATAAGTGTAGTACCACAGTTTTTAAATTCATTTCTTTGGTTGAGGGATATCTAGGTTGTTTCCAGTTTCTAGCTATTACAAATAAGCCTGCTATGAACATAGATGAGGAAACTTCCTTGTGGTTTGGTGAGGAATCATTTGGATGTATACCCCCAGAAGTGGTATGGCTGGGTCTTGAGGTAGAGCTATTTAAAGTTTTCTAAGATATCACCAGATTGACCTCCATAATGGTTGCACAAGCCTGTACTCCCACCACCAGTGGAGGAGAGTTCCCCTTTCTCCACACCCTTGCCAACATGTGTTGTCATTTGAGCTTTTGATCTTAGCCATTCTGACAGTTGTCAGATGGAATCTCAGAGTAGCCTTGAGTTGCATTTCTCTGATGATTAAGGATACTGAGCATTTCTTCAAGTGTCTCTCAGCCATTAGGGATTCCTCCCTTGTGAATTATCTGTTTAGCTCTGTTACCCATTCTTTGACTGGATTATTTGGTTTCTTGGCATTTAATTTCTTTAGTTCTTTGTAAATTTTGGATTTTAGCCCTCTGCCAGATGTGGGGTTGGTGAAAATTTTTTCCCAATCTGTAGGTTGCCATTTTGTTCAAATAACAGTGTCTTTTGCCTTACAGACGCTTTTCAGTTTCATGAGGTCCCATTTATTGATTGTTGGTCTTAGAGCCTGAGCTGTTGGTGTTCTGTTCGGGAAGTTGTCACCTGTGCCAATGACTTCGAGGGTTTTTCCCACTTTCTCTTCTAGTAGATTTAGTGTGTCTGGCCTTAGGTTAAGGTCTTTGATCCACTTGGACTTAAGTTTTGTACAAGGTGATAAGTATGGCTCTAATTTCATTCTTTTACATGTGGACATCCAGTTGGACCAGCACCATTGGCTAAAGATGCTGTCCTTTTTCCATTGTATGGTTTTGGCTTCTTTGTCAAAAATTAAGTGAACATAGGTATGTGGGTTCATTTCTGGGTCTTCATTTTGATTCCATTGATCCATTGGTCTGTTTCTATACCCTTTTTTCTTTTCAAGTTTTTCTACGTAGGAGAGAAAGAAGTATAGAGAAAAGAAAAAGAGAGAAATCCCTGGGTCTAATCTCCTAAATCTTGTTTAAGGAGATCATTTAACAACTTGTAACCAATCCCCCTAAATAACAAAAAACATCTATAATCCACCAAGTGATCAAAAAAAAAAAAATCACCAACCTCACCTCTGGGAATGGGGCTTCACACTCTTAAAATTCCTTCCTGCTTATTTTGGATTTAGAAAATCTGTTTTGGGGGCCCAAATAAGAATGAAAAAAAAATGGTTAAGCAAGTTAACAGTAGCATTTGTTGTCCAGTCTTTTTGTATTCAGCTATGTAAATGTCCTGAGAAGTTTGATGTCCGAAGTTGAACTTTGGATGGGAAAGTTCAGGGCTTTAATGAAGTCCTGACTGGAACAGTCTGTGAGACTGGGCCCTCTCAGCTAGCCATTTTGAAGTTGTTCTGCATGTAATTTTTTGAAGAAATAGCTATTGAGGCAGTCTGTGAGGCTGGATCATCTGGGCTACTTGTCTTATCTTCTTTGGTGTCTGGTCCCTTTTCTTCAGAAGTTTCAGTTGTCCAGGTGTCCCTGGACTCCTTAGTTGAATGCTTTTAATCTCATGGAAAGATAAGACATGATTGACAGACAAAGGATACATTATTTTCTAGATGACATTAGGGCCATTAGCTGTACTACATGGCTAAAATCCAATTATAAATGAATAGATGCCATGTGCATCTTTCTGAGTCTGGGTTAGCTCAAAGGACGTTTGTGATATACATAGTTTAGTGATGTGTCTAAAATGTACACATATAACTCTAATAAAGTGCAAAAGTAAAATATTTAGAAAGGACATTTAGTAAAGGACAACCAAGTTTTGAAGTTTTGAGGTAGGTAGAAAACTTATAAATTAATATTGGACACAAATTATAACTAATCTTAGCCCAAAACCAGAGAAAGAATGCTGGAGGCAAGTTAATCATTCTGTTTAAATTTAGACAGTTTCATGATAAAAGTTTTAATATTATAAATGATTTTATGTTACACTTCTATCTATCATCTATCTATCTATCTATCTATCTATCTATCTATCTATCTATCTATCTATCTATGACTTCTCTATCAATTGAAGAGTTGGATATTAGTAACAGATCCCATGTCCTGGAAAGGGCATCATGCTACCAATGGCAATGATAGCAGAGTTGTGCTATCCCTTTTTCTCTAGATAGGGTTTATATTAAATATTTAGCTATGGTCAGAAAAGATAATATTACAAATTGATAAGAACTGGAAAAGAGGACACTTTAGAAGACTATGCCCTTAAATTTATTTCTCCATTTTCTGGTGTGTGTGTAGGAGTGTGGGTATGGAGATTGGTAGCCTCTATCTCTTATTAGTTTGTTCATATGTAACTTGGTGAGATTTTTCATCAAAAAAAGCCCAATCCTGCATCTTTTCCTCTCCACTAACACTATCTCTACCTAACATACTACTCAATCCTCCTTCATGGCCAACTCCTTTGTTCACAAATTCATTTTTAGATATTTTATTTTCTCTGTATATGAGCTGTCTTGCTTGCATATCTGTATGTTTATCAGAAGGTGTCAGCTCCCTTGGAACAATAGTTGTTAGCTACCATGTAGATGCCTGAAGCAGAAGTTGGATCCTTGGGAAAAGCAACAAATGCTCTTAACTGCTGAACCATCTCTCTGTTCCTGCCTTTTAAGTCTTACTGTCAGGATCTTCCCATCTTTCCTTGAGCAATCTGTACAGTTCCATGGTTCATCAGGCAGATTGAACTGGTTTTGGCTATGTTGGGGTTATCAAAACTGGGACCAGTTTTGAATACATTCCTATATTTTTTGGTACTGTTCAAATTAGACTCCATGAATGACATGAGTCAGTGTCTGATGACCTAAATAGATGTAGGGGATCTCATGTAGCCATCAGATCATGAGATAGGCCAGGGTGTCTCACATAAGTCTGTGGGCCAACAAGGATCTCTGGGAACTTGTTTAAAGTATAGTTTCATGGGCTCTACTACAGACACACTGAGTCAGAGTCTCTGAACTTGGATTTGTATGTTTTGATCAAGATCTCTAGATTATAGAACAAGCTAAAGTTGGTTCTAATATAGAACAGCATTTTCATATGAAATATGTTACAAATTCTAAATACACAAATTAGATATTAACACTTGGAGACAACTCATTATTAACCACACACCCCACTGGCTTTATGATAATGAAAATCCTACAATTCCATAAAGGCTATTTATATCATCTGTAAGCATCAGATTGCACCAGGATATCACTCTTTGCCTCCTACATTCTTATGTAATGAGTCATCTTAATGTCTTCATCAAATGTCAGGTTTCCATACACAACTGGTTGTGATGACAGAAAAAGTTTGGATGTGAAGAAAAGATAAAATTTTGAATTTCTCTACAGATTGAAAACGTAACCCTAACCCAACATCCTTCTGCAGCAACTGTATTTTCACTACAGAAAGATAAAGTCATATATAACATGGACAAAAGCATTGTAGTGCATATCATTCTTCATTTTTTGCTTAGCTTAGTTAGCTTACCATGTAGCTCCTTTCATCCAAATCTGACTGAGCAAAGATCAAATTCAGATATTTGCTCCTCTGTTTCTCAGATTTTCTCCTTAGAATTTTTTTTTTATGTATTAGGTTCACTGTTGATAGGTTAGTAGAGGCACTCACTCTCTTTTTCCTGTTCAGAGAAATACTTGAGTTTAATTTTAGGAACCAAATAACTCCAGGCCAAAGGAAAACTCTTAGGAGATAAAAGAAAATGGTAAGTAATATTGTAAAACCATCAAATCCAGTTCTCTTTTACTTTGGTGAAGTTCCACATTGTTTCATCTCACCATGAGTGATGAGATTTGTGAGGGATGAGATAAATAAGGGATGAGATAATGAGAGATGAGGAGGGATAAGTTATTGAGGGATGAGATGGTGAGGGATGAGATGATGAGGGATGAGATGATGAGGGATGAGATGATGCGGGATGAGATAATGAAGGAAGAGATGATGAGTGATGAGATATGTGAGGGATGAGATGATGAAGGATAAGATGATGAGGGATGAGATGATGAAGGATGAGATGATGAGGGTTGAGATGGTGAGGGATGAGATGATGAGGAATGAGATGATGAGTGACGAGATATGTGAGGGATGAGATGATGAGGGATAAGATGAGGAGGGATGAGATGAGGAGGTGATGAGGGATGAGATGAGGAGGGATGAGATGGTGAGAAATGAGATGATGAGGGA
>CAJQZJ010009141.1:575767-612940 GCA_907164525.1 Lophiomys imhausi
ATGAGATGAGGAGGGATGAGGTGATGATGCATGCGATGAGGAGGGATGAGATGATGAGACATGAGATGATTAAGGATGAGATGATGAGGGATGAGATGATGAGGGATGAGATGAAGAGGGATGAGATGATGAAGGATGAGATGAGGTGGGATGAGATGATGACGGATGAGATGAGGAGGGATGAGATGATGAAGGATGAGATGTTGAGGAATGAGATTAGGAGGGATGAGATGATGATGGATGTGATGAGGAGGGATGATATGAGGTGGGATGAGATGATGAGGGATGAGGTGATGTCTCAGGGAATAAGTGGTGAGAATGACTCTCTAGGCATCAAAATATAAGATCCTTTTGAGAGAAGTTTGAAAAGCAATTGATTTTGAAACTTGTCTTTGAATAGTCACAGGTACACCTTGAATAATCAGAACATGCTTATAGTGTCTACATAACTAGTTCTCAATCTGTGGGCCATGATCCTTTCACAGCGATTGCATATCAGATATCCTGAATATTATATATTTATATTATGATTCATAGAAGTAGAAAACTTACAGTTATGATTTAGCAACAAAATAGTTTTTGGTTGGGGGTCACCTGAACATAAGGAACTGTGTTAAAGGGTCACAGCATTTGGTAAGTTGAGAACCACTGCTCTATTTAACTAAGCATGACTATAAGGTCAATAAGTACCTTTAAATATATTATTTGTCAAATCATTTTGTTATATTAATTTTATCTTCATTTAGGTATTTATTTGTGAATATCTGTATATGGATATGAGCATGTGAGTGGAGGTACCTGAGAAGTTCAGGAGAGGGAGTCAGACTCCCTGAAGCTGAAGTCACAGGCAGTTATGAACCCTCTGATGTGGGTGCTGTGAACAAACTCGGTCTTCTGGAAAAGCAGGGTAGGGTTCTTCACCACTGAGCCCTCAAAATTGTAGCCCTCTGTGCTTACAGGGTTCTAAAAAGTTTTGAAGCATCACGATCCCTTCCATGTAGCAGTGTTTTTCTAAATCTGCAGTTCAGTAGTCAGCCTAAATGAATTTCCTGGTTGTATTAAGTTTGGTTTTTATGAGTTACATATTGCACTCTTGAGAACTAGAGTTCAAGATCATTTTTTAAATAAAGAGATTTGCCTTAACAACTTGGAAACAAACAAGAAAGACTTCAGTGCAGTTAAATTGTTGTAGAATCTGCAGCGCCACACTTCTGTATCAGTGACTTCACTGGTCTTGAGGATTGCAGCCACTATGGATGGAAATGCCTTTTGGACTCCACCAGGCTGTCTATTCTTGGAATATAATAAAGATTCCAGAAAGAGCTTTTAATTGTTAGGAGTGTTGTAAATGAGGACAAGTCCTGACACAGGAAACGGAGTAATCAAACAAGTCTAGGAAGGAAAACCACACTGCTTTACGCTAATTAATCCTGAAGACATACCTTGATTCTTTGACAGGAGGATTGCAATTGAGAGGATGGTAATAGCTTCCTCAGGTACAAGGTTTTAGTGTTAAAATCTTATCAGAGCACACTGGAAGAAGATTTTCAAAAGGAACTCAGAAGTAAACTCAGTTATCCTTTAGTAATTAAGTCCCCTGTGACCCATGTAAGAGCCTCACGGTGTTGACTTTGGTCAGGGAAGATGCTTTGACAAACCAATGCAGACATTCCAGCGCTTATCTACGCAGATGAGTATTGCTTATGGGGTTGATGGTAAGAGATGATGGAAGGAAGAAGTGGGGAGTGGCATGTTATTGGGGCTTTAGTACTCGTACGTATACTCACACAGAATGCAATCTTCACAATTAGATATAAGCTGTCTTCCTGACAGGCTTAAGTGTTAGCATTTGATCTTCAAGTGTTGCTGTGAGTTTAGAAGGTCATGGAGACATTGAGAGTACTTGTGTGTGTATTGTTATCCCATATACAAAACCCTTTGCAGAGAGCTAGATTTAATACATTCCATACATGGCCTTCTCAGAGTTAACTGATTTTGTGTATATGTCGGTTTTTCTTTTGCTTATTAGTAAAAATTATTAATAATAATGTTTAAAATATTTTTATTAATTTATTTTTTCAAGTTACATCTCAATCAAAGTCCCCTCCTTCCTCCCATCTAGGTCCCACCTTTCCTCCTTCTTCCCCATCTCTTTCCTCTCCTTCTCCTCAGATGAGGGGAGCCCCAACACATCAACCTTCCTCAATTCATCAGTCACATGAGTGCTAACATTTATGGTCTTTGTACAAGTCATGTTGTCTGGCTTGTTCACATGTTTCTTTGATATAATCTGTATATCTGCTGAGATGTCTGTCTGTCTGTCGCTCTGTTGGTCAGTTGCTCGGTCTATGTGTCTGCTTCATATCAGGGTCTGCAGGATGAGCCACCTGCTCTTAAGATCTCAGTTGCAGTACCACTTAGGGAGGACACAACAGATCACCATAAGCACAACACAGAAACAAACCAAGTATAGAAACTTAATAAAAATCAGTTACGAGCAGCATAGACAGCATCAATAACCAGTGAAGAGAGAGGAGCAAATTAATGTAGAATGAACTACAAAATTAAAAACTAAGGAAGGCAAACTTGATAACACAAGAATAAAAGTATAGAGGATGGCGGAAAGGAGGGATGGGAGAGAGAGCGAAGTTAAAGTACAGCAAAGATAAAAGAAAATAATGTGAAGGAGAGAAACAAAGAGATTAAGGTTTGATTACAGAATAGAAATACTTAAGTAAACAGTTTATTGAAGGGAAGAGAAATACAAATTAAACACATGTAAAAGTAAAATAAATAAATCTGGGCCTGTGCTTATGCCTTATACCTATGTTATACACCGGCTTATAAACTCAGTTACTTGGGGGAATGAGACAGGAATAATCATAAATACAAGTCGTGCCTGGGCTATGGAGTGAGTTAAGGACTATCCTGGGCAAACTTCTGATACCTTGTCTCTAAACAAGAAATGCAAGTTTGAGGAAAAAAAGCTCAGTGGTGGAGTGGCTTACCTACTCTATGCCAGGCCCTAGGTTCAATTCACAAATAAGAAGTAGAAATACATTATAAACATACATATATATGTATAGTTTGTTAAGATTCTTTTCAGTTTCTTCGATACTGGAGTTAATTAGTTCTGTTGTTATCGGGTCATACACAGAGCACATTATACTTGCTATCTCTTCCCACTCTGTGTAGGTTGGTGGTATGTCCCTGAGGTCATCAGTGAGGGAAGGTTGGTCAGGGCTAAGTTGTCAACCTCAGGCCCACACTTAACTCAGTTGCTTTTTTTTCTGAAATAAAATCCCTTGCTGACCCCAATGACTTCTGTGGCCTGTGGGTCCAGGCAGGTTCCTACTCACTCCAAAGACACCAGCTTCTCCAGTCTCAGACCCAGAGATAGCCAATGTCGAAGCTGAGAACTGGGCCACACTACACAAAAGAGTGGGAGAAGCGAAAAGTGAGTTCTGCACAAGATGCGCATTGCTGAGGAAACAGATCTCTCCGCCTCCCAGGCTCTGCCTTCTCCAACACCACGCAACAGTAAACTACCCAGTGGGATCAGTTAAACTTTAAAGAGGAGGCTAAAATGCAGGGTAAATCAGAGCAACTGCACTCTAGCAGAGAAAAATCACAATCGCTGAATCCACCTCGCCCTCTAGTGGTGAAAATGCACCCTAGATTGTTCCACAGACTTTTTCCTGTCTTAAAAAGCCTTGGGCCAAATGGCTGAAGATTGATGCTGTAATGTATGGAGAGAAAACGGGAACTGTCCAGGCAGCCACTGGTATGCCATTTTTTAGTTTTGGAAGCTGCAGGCCCTGCACTTCCTATATAATCAGATATATTTATCCCTCTCAGGTCTCTGAGGTGGTTGAAGAATAGATAGCTAGAGTCTCATAGTTAAATTTTGAGTTGTTTAGGAATCAAGAGGGTGTTCTGGATCTAAGAAGATATTTTTAAAATTGTGAGGAAAGTTAGTATGAAAGCTGAGTTAGATATAGAACTTTAAACTCATGGAGATGGTTGGATAGTAGAATGTTAAAGTCAGGTGCCAAATACATATGGACTGGACATTGGGAATGTATGCTAAGCCATATAACTCTTATAATCGTGGCCTATTTATTTCTGTTGTTTTGTATTGTATTTATAGTTATAAGAAAAAGAACCATTATTTGGACTGAAAGGGAGAGCTGTTGGGGGGAAAATAAATACCTTAAACTAAAAAAAAAAAAAGAAGAAGAAGGGAAGAGGATGGTGGGGCTGAGGGGGAGGAGGGTGGAAGGGTGGGACTGGAGGGGGGAGTAGGGAGGGGATTGTGATTGAGATGTAACTTGAAGAAATAAAAAATAAATTATTAAAAAAAAGCCTTGAAATCATACACTTTCATTTAACATTCATTACATGTACAGAGCAGGTATTCATAAATATATGTATACAAATATATTATATTCTAATACATATTAAGTGTGTGTGTGTGTGTGTGTGTGTGTGTGTGTGTAAAAAAAAACAATTAAAGAAATAGAGGCCTTCGATTTCAGAGAGAAAGCTACACAGGAAAGCTTGCAGAGAGGAAAAAGAAGGAAAAAGACAAACAAAACTAATTACATTTTAATTTTGAAAAACACCTAAAAAGTCAGGTCCCTTTTGTAGAATAAAAAAAAGAAGGTTAGAAAAAGGAGAATGCTATTTTAAGTAACTTTTTTGTCACATTATTATTAGTTATATTTCCATGTCTACCCACTTAAGGAGTTAACTTTATTATTGCCAAATTTTGAGTGTTAGAAACCAAGTTCTCTTAGCCTTTCAGTAATTCAGACATAGGCACAAAACATTTTTCTTTAATAGCATAGATTTCTAGAGCTGCATGTGATGTGGTCATTGAAAACTAAATTTTACCCACAAAAGCTCTTCACACATGAAGAACCTGAGAGTAAGCTATAGTAGACATAAAACTCTTTTGTTGTGAAGTAATTAAATATACAGCATGATCAGGGTTAAAGCCTACATAAGTGGTTGTTAACTTGGAAATTGGGTCATTTGTACCTCAGGAAATATCTAGTAGCTTCTGGGGACTTACTCAATATCATGACTTGGAGTGTGTGAGTGCTACTGGAATCTAGAGGGTAGAGTGGAGTCCAGACACACTGCAAACAATACCCAGGGCGGCCACACAATTAAATACAAATAGATTAATAAGCATGAAGTGGTCTTATTTGGATTCTATTTTTAAAAACTCAAAATTTATGAGATAATTGGACATTTGAGATATTACTAGATATGTAACTTTAAGTTTTTGACATGATAATGGTATCATTATGTGAAAAAATAAGTCATGTAATTTGCAGCCAAATGGATGGAACTAGAGAAACTCATCCTGAGTGAGCTAACCCAGATCCAGAAGGATGCACATGGCATCTATTCACTTATAGTCGGATTTTAGCCATATAGTACAGGATAACTATACTACAATGAATGCACCAAAGGGAACATGAACACAGACTTTTTTTTTTTCCTGTCAATGAGACACTTTGCCCTAGTGGTGCTGCCTTGTAGGTCCCCAGTGTATGAGGAGGCTCTTGGCCCTTATATGACTGCTGAAATGGGGCAGGGGACTGTTATGTAGGGACACTCCACTCCAGAGGAGTGGGATAGAAGGGATAGGGGTAGAGGGTGGGAGGGCAGGACTGGGAGGGGTGGAAAGAGCACACTATGAATGAGATGTAACCTGAACTATTAAATAAATATTTAAAAAATTCAACAAAAAAGAATTTATAGTTTAAAAAAAAAAACAAAGCAACACACAACAATTGTTGTGGGAAGTGTAGGGAAAAGGGAGCCCCTCACACACTGTTGAAAGGATTCCAAACTTGTGCAGCCATTCAGGAAATCAGTGTGGGGAATTATCAACAAGCTAAAAATAAATCTACTCACTTACACCACGCACTTCATGTGCCCAAAGAACTCCACAACATACTCCACAAATACTTGCTCAGTGATATTCACTGCTACCCTACTCACAGTAGCTAGGAATGGAAATAATCTAAGTGTCCTACAACTGAAAAATAGATACTGAAAATGCCAAACATATACACTATGGAATACTAGTCATTTGTAAAGAGAAATGAAGTCATAAAGTTTCCAGGTAATTATATAAATCTAGAATAGGCCATTGAGTGAGGTAACCCAGACCAGAAAGACAAATGTACCATATTCTCTCTCTTTGAGGTTCCTAGCTTCAAATATTTAGGTATGTGAGTATATATCTTGGAGTAACTACAAAACCAGGAAAGTAAAAAGAGACTATTGCCAGGGTAAGAGAGTTGGGTAAAAAATGAGAGGAAAATATCAGGGTAAAAGTGATCTGATTGGGACAATGGGGTAAAAGAGGGGCTCTAATTAAGAAAGGGGAGATAATTAGAGAAATAAAAGGGAGAGGGCAAAATGACAGTAAGGATGTCTGAAAAAGTCATATGGAAATGTACTATTACTATCTACATAAAACACCCTATAATACATGTAGACTTTTATATAAGTATGCATATATGATTTAAATGAAAATTTCTTATCTGTATTGATAACACTCTCTCCAAGAGACAAAGACCAAAAACCTAACACCAGGCATGAGAAGCTCTCATTTGTGTCATTGAAGCTGTTGATCATGGCTGTCTAAGAGAGTTCTAACACATTACAAAGTATTACTATTGCTCTTGGATGCCCTCCAGAGATGAAAGATAAGATCCTACTGCTGAAGACATGTATGTCTTCTGGGACAAAGGACCCAGAGGCCCTTGAGCTGGAACTGACTGGAAGGCACCTCCATGAGGACTAGCTCGGTGTCATGGTGTCAGAAAGCACCACACAAACTTTCAAAGGAGGGAGCAACTGAAAGTTCTAACCAGCTATGACACCTATGAACCACAGCAAGGATCAGCATGGTGAGATGACCTTAAGTTGCCTGCACACATACATTGTTAGTAACCAACAGCTCTTTGTTTGTTTGTTTGTTTGTTTGTTTGTTTTGTTCTGTCTTTTTGATATTTATTTATTACTTCAGGTTACATTTCCATCACAGTGCTCTCCTTCCACCCCCACCCAAGTCCCGCCTTCCCACCCTCTATTCCTATCCCTTCCTCCCCACTCCCCTGGAGTGGAGTGTCCCTACATAACAGTCCCTCGCCTCAGTTCAGTAGTCATATGAGGGCCAAGAGCCTCCTCATACACTGGGGGCCTACAAGGCAGCATCACTAGGGCAAAGTGTCTCATTGACAGGAAACAAAGTCTATGTTCCTGTTCCCTTTGGTGCACTGGCTGTAATATAGTTATCCTGTACTATATGGCTAAAATCTGACTATAAGTGAATAGATGGCATGTACATACTTCTAAGTCTCAGTTAGCTCACTCAGAATGAGCTTCTCTAGTTCCATCCATTTGGCAGCAAATTGTATGATTTCATTCTTTATGATGACTGAGTAGTATTTCCTTGTGTAGATGTACCACAGTTTTTTTTTTTAATCCATTCCTCTGTTGAGGGACATCTGGATTGTTTCCAGTTTCTAGCTATTACAAATAAGGCTGCTATGAAAATAGATGAGGAAACGTCCTGGTGGTTTGGTGAGGAATCATTTGGATGTATACCCAGAAGTGGTATGGCTGGGTCTTTAGGTAGAGATATTAAAAGTTTTCTAAGATATCCACAGACTGATTTCCATAGTGATTGTACAAGCTTGCACTCCCACCAGCAATGGAGGAGTGTTCCCCCTTCTCCACAACCTCACCAACATGTGCTATCATTTAAGCTTTTGATCTTAGCCATTCTAACAAGTGTGAGATGGAATCTTAGAGTCGTCTTGAGTTGCATTTCTCTGATGATTAAGAATGCTGAGCATTTCTTCAAGTGTCTCTCAGCCATTAGGGATTCCTCCTTTGTGAATTCTCTGTTTAGCTCTGTTCTCCATTTTTTTGATTGGATTATTTGGTTTCATGGCATTTAATTTCTTGAGTTCTTTGGTTGCTCTTTTGTTAGAATGACAGTGTCTTTTGCCTTACAGAAACTTTTCAGATCCATGAGGTCCCATTTATTGATTGTTGGTCTTAGGGCCTGAGCTGTTTGTTTTGTTCAGAAAGTTGTCACCTGTGCTGATGACTTCGACGGTTTTCCCCACTTTCCCTTCTAATAGATTTAGTGTGTCAGGCCTTATGTTAAAGTCTTTGATCCACTTGGACTTAAGTTTTGCGCAAGGTGATAAGTATGGGTCTAATTTCATTCTTTCACTTGTCCACATCCAGTTAGACCAGCACCATTTGTTGAAGATGCTGTCCTTTTTCCATTGTATGGTTTTGGCTTTTGTCAAAAATTAAGTGACTGTAGGTGTGTGGGTTCATTTCTGAGTCTTCAATTTGATTCCATTGATCCACTGATTTGTTTCCATACCAGTACCATGCTGTTTTTATTACTATTGTTCTGTAGTACAGCTTGAAATCTGGGATGGTGATACCTCCAGATGTTTTTTCATTGGAGAGGATTGATTTAGCTATTGTGGTTTTTTGTTGTTCCATATGAAATTGAGAATAGCTTTTTCCAGGTCTATAAAGAATTGTGTTGGTATTTTGATAGGAATTGCATTGAATCTGTATATTGCTTTTGGCAGGATGACCATTTTTATTATGTTGATCCTACCTATCCCTGAGCATGGGAGATCTTTCCATCTTCTGATGTCCTCTTCAATTTCTTTCTTCGAGGACTTGAAGTTCTTATCATACAGGTCTTTCACTTGCTTGGTTAGAGTTACCCCGGGTATTTTATATTGTTTGTGGATATTGGGAAGGGTGTTGTTTCCCTAATTTCTTTCTCAGCCCATTTATTTTTTGTATAAAGAAGGGCTTTTGATTTTTTTTTAATTAATTTTGTATCCAGCCAACTTGCTGAAGGTGTTTATCAGTTGTAAGAGTCCTCTGGGGGAATTTTAGGGGTCGCTTATGTATACTATCATATTGTCTGCAAATAGGGATAATTTGACTTCTTCGTTTCCAATTTGTATCCCATTGATCTCCTTTAGCTGTCTTATTGCTCTAGCAAGAAGTTCAAGTACTATGTTGAAGAGATATGGTGAAAGTGGACATCCTTGTCTTGTCCCTGAGTTTAGAGGAAATGCTTCAAGTTTCTCTCCATTTAATTTGATGTTGGCTACTGGCTTTCTGTATATCACCTTTATTATTTCTTGGTATGATCCTTGTATGCCTGTTCGCTGCAGGACTTTCAGCATGAAGGGGTGTTGGATTTTGTCAAATGCTTTTTCAGCATCTAGCGAGATGATCATGTGGGTTTTGTTGTTGTTGTTATTTTGTTTTTTATCCAGCTTGATTGTATGGTGAATCACGTTGATGGATTTTCGTATATTGAACCATCCCTGCATTCCTGGGATGAAGCCTACTTCATCAAGGTGCATGATACTTTTGATGTGTTCTTGGATTCAGTTTGCCAGTATTTTATTAAGTATATTTGCATCTATGTTCATGAGGGAAATTGGTCTGAAGTTCTCTTTCTTTGTTGGATCTTTGTGCGGCTTAGGAATCAGGGTGACTTTGGCCTCATAGAATGAGTTTGGCAATGTTCCTTATGATTATATTTTGTGAAAGAGTTTGAAGAGTATTGGTATTAGCTGTTCTTTGAAGGTCTGGTAGAATTCTGTGCTGAAACCATCTGGCCCTGGGCTTTTTTTTTTGGTTGGGAGATTTTTAATGAAGATTTCTATTTCCTTAGGGCTGTTTAGTCTGTTATCCTGATCTTGACTTAACTTTGGTAGGTGGAATCTATCAAGAAAATTGTCCATTTCGCATAGGTTTTCAAATTTGGTGGAGTACAGATTTTTAAAGTAGTGCCTAAAGATTCTCCGAATTTCCTCAATGTCTGTTGTTATTTCTCTCTTTTCATTTCTGATTTTGTTGATTTTGGGTTTTTCCCTCTGCCTTTTAGTTAATTTGGTTAAGGGTTTGTCTATTTTGTTGATTTTCTCAGAGACCCAACTCTTGTTTTCATTGATTCTTTGTATTGTTCTTTTTGTTTCTAAGTTGTTGATTTCAGCTCTAAGTTTGATGATTTCCTGCCTTCTGCTCCTCTTGGGAGTGTTTGCTTCATTTTTGTTGTTGTTGTTGTTTTGTTTTGGTTTTTTTTTGCTGTTTTATTTTGTTTTGTTTTCCAGTTCTTCCAGTTCTGTTGTTAATTTGCTAATATGAGCTGTCACAATTTTCTTTTTGAAGGCACTTAGTGCTATGAACTTTCCAAATCATAGCACTCCTTTCGTTGTGTCCCATAGATTTGGGTATGTTGTGCCTTCATTTTCGTTGGATTTTAAGAAGTCTTTGATTTCCTTCTTTATTTATTCCCTGACCCAGTAGTCATCCAGTAGAGAGTTGTTCTGTTTCCATGAATGTGTATGCTTTCTGTTATTTCTGTTGTTGTTGAAGTCCAGCTTTATTCCATGGTGATCTGATAAGATACAAGGGGTTATTTCAATTTTCTTGTATCTGTTGAAGCATGCTTTGTGTCCAACTATATGGTCGATTTTGGAGAAGGTTCCATGAGGTGCTGACAAAAAGGTGTATTCTTTTGTGTTTGGGTGAAGCATTCTGTAGATATTTGTTAGGTCCATTTGGTTCATGATCTCTGTTAGACTCAATATTTCTCTGTTTGGCCTCAGTCTTGATGATCTGTCCATTGTTGTGAGTGGGGTGTTGAAGTCTCCCACTACTAATGTGTGGGGATTTATGTGTGATTTAAGCTTTAGAAGAGTTTCTTTTACAAATGAAGGTGTGTATTTGGGGCATAGATATTGAATATTGAGATGTCATCTTGATGAATATTTCCTTTAACGAGTATGTAGTGTCCTTCTCTATCATTTTTGATTAACTTCAGTTGAAAGTGTATTTTATTTGATATTAGCATAGCTACTCCAACTTGCTTTCTGGGTCCATTTGCTTGGAAAACTTTTTCCCAGCCCTTTACTCTGAGGTATCATCTATCTTTGTTAGTGAGATGTGTTTCTTGTATGCAGTAAAATGATGGGTCTTGTTTATGGATCCATTCTGTAAGCCAGTGTCTTTTTATTGGGGAGTTGAGTACAATGATGTTGATGGATATTAATGATCAAAGGTTGTTATTTCCTGTTATTTTGGTGTAGGTGGTGGTTGTGTGTTTCTTTTGGTTTAGCTGCAGTAGAGATTTTTGCTTCCTCTGTTTTCTTAGGTGTAGTTATCATCTCTGGATTGGAATTTTCCTTCTAGAATCTTCTGTAGGGCTGGATTTGTGAATAGATACTGTTTAAACTTGTTTTTTTTTTTTTTCTAAATTTCACTCTTTAATTTTTTTTAATTTTTTTTTACTTTATTTTTTATTTCTTCAAGTTACATCTCAATTGAAATCCCCTCCCTACCCCGCCTCCAGTCCCACCCTCCCACCCTCTTCCGCCTCAACCCACCCATCCCCTTCCTTTTTTTTAAGTTTAAGATATATCTTTTCCCCCCAACAGCTCCCCCTTTCAGTCCAACAAATGGCTCTTACTCTTATAATAATAAATACAATACAAAACAACAGAGGTAATTAGGCCAAAATTATGAGAGTTATATGGCTTGGCATACAATCCCAATGTCCAGTCTATATGTATTTGGCACCTGACTTCAACATTCTACTGTCGACCTATCTCCATGAGTTTAAAGTTTTATATCCAACTCAACTTTCATCACAATTTAAAAAGCATCTTCTTAGAACACCCTCTTGATTCCCAAACAACTCAAAATTTAACTATGAGACTCTAGCTATCTATTCTTCAACCACCTCAGAGACCTGAGAGGGACAAATATATCTGATTATATAGGAAGTGCAGGGCTGCAGCTTCCCAAACTAAGAAATGACATACCAGTGGCTGCCTGGACAGCTCCCATTTTCTCTCCATACATTACAGCATCAATCTTCAGTCATTTGGCCCCATTTCTCTGACAGACATTGATTGTAGAGCAGGGGTTATGAAGGACTCGCCTACCCTGTCTTGGCAGAGCTAGGCTGTCGACTTACCTGCTTCCAAGTTTTGTCCTTTTTGGACAGCAGTCTGTCTACAGTTGAAGCAAGGGGTTTTTCCTACCCTGTCTTGGCAGAGTTAGGCTGTCGACTTCCCCGCTACCAAGTTTTGTCCTTTTTGGACAGCAGTCTGTCTGCAGTTGGTGCAAGGGGTTTTTTCATGCCAAGAGAAAGGCTTGCCACCAATTCAACCATCTTACAGTGGTGGTTCTTCGATGCTTATCCTCTACTTGGAGTAGAATAGGGTTGCCGTCAGGCGCTGATATGTCTCGATATAAAAAAAAAATCTTGATTTAAGATAACATCTTTGAATGCCATATTCTGAAGATCTCAAGGGGTTTTTGAAGATGCCCTATCCATCTCTTGTATTTAGATAAGCAAATGTTGCTTGTCTCTTAGCAACTTGATTACTGGGTAGTTTAGAGAATATCTGTGATAGACTGTCATAGTAGCCAACAAAGAGACATGATTGCATGACTAGGAGTTTGTTTTAACTATCCTAGACCGTTTTAGACGGTTGGTATCAAGAGGTCAGAGCTTCACATTTTATTTTTAAGTATCTCTAGGTATGATACCATTGGGAAGCATTACCTTTAAATTTGTATCAATATACAAAGATCTATTCAATTGTGGTTAAATATACTCTTAATTATGTATCAATATACCAAGATCAATGCCTATGTAGCCCAATATAATCTTAATATTACGTCCATATGCAAGGGTCAATACCATTGTGGCCAACTATAATCTTAATTTTGTATCAATATACTAAGATCAATACCGATGTAATCCAATACAATCTTATTTTTGCACAATAAACAATGGTCAATACCACTTTAGCCAAATAAACTACTAATTTTGTATCAATATACAAAGGTATAAGGGCATATTCAATAATCTGCCCCTTCTTCTTGGACCTTCCTGTGCTATGTCTATATCTCATTTTTCTCAAGCCCATGCACTCCTACATAAGAGAGGAAGAAGGATACAGAAAAGGAAAAGTAGGAATTCCCTGGGGCTAACCTCCAAAACCCATTAAGACAGGACCATTTATCAGCTTGTAGTCTCTTCCCCTACATAACAGAGTTTTCAGTTACCCTTCAAATAACCAAAAAGATGGGCGGAGAAACACCCTCCCCACCCTCTGGGCATGGGATGTCGCTCTCTTAAAGTGACTTCCTGCTGATTTGGGTCGTAGTAGACCTGTTTGGGGCCCCAACCCAAATGGGAAAAATGATTAAAAATGTTAGTACAATCCTTTTATGTTCAGTCCTTCTGTTCTCAGCTGTTTAGATGACCTAAGGGGTTTGTAGGCAGAAGCTGATCTTGCAGGCTTCACTGAGGTTCCGGCTGGGGCATTGTGTAGAGCTGAACGGTCCCAGCAACACTGGATTGCAGTGGTGGTTGCAGGCCCCCGATGGAGACAGCTATTGAGGAAGTCTGCCAGGCAGAATCAACTGGGTCAATCATCCTCCTTGGTGCCTGATTCTGCTCTCTGCTGAGGATTCCGCTGTCCGCTGTCCCCGGGCTCCCCAATGGACACTTCGATTCTCCTGGAACGATAAGAACAGAGCCCTGCCCCAATCCCAACCCTAGGACAATTGCCCTCTTTTTTTTTTTCTGGGGGGGGATGGGGGGGGCTAGGTAGTACTTCTCCTGAAGCAAATTTGGCCTTCTGACAACATACAAAGCGTTATCTTTCAATCCGGGTTAAAGAAGAAATCATTCTGTCACCTTGGAGCTAAACCAGCTCTAGTGTATATATTTTGAGATCCCAAAGGACAATCTGCCTGCATCGAGAAGGCCTTTTGTAAGTAGCCTCCAAACCTAGGTCCCTCCAAATCCCATGTGTGTGTCTCTGAACTCTAATTATTGGGAACAGGGACCTGTGTTTCTCATCTGAAGGGATCAAAGATGTGTTCCACCACTCCTGGATCGAAGTCTTTCTCTATTTAGAGTTTACCCTGCATCAGGCTGACCCTGAGCTCCAGGATCTGCCTCTTTCTGTCTCCAGTGTGCTGGGAGCTGGGACCAAGGGTGTACTCTTCTTGAATGGTGGGACCAAGAGTATGCACCCTCACCACCCCGCTCCGTATGACTCCAGAGTACGTAAGACCACCAACTCTAAGGTGCCCCCCCCCCCGGTCTCCGCTGAAGTCAAAGGCATGGGCCAATACCACAATTCTCTTGTATTTTACCTTAGCTCCACGTCTTCTCTACACCTGGAGGTCTGCAAATCCAGGCCGAATGGCTGCATTCTCTGTTCCATTCACAGTGTTTCAGCCCTGCCCCCTGCCTTTTTTTTTTTTCCTAGTTAATAAATTTATTTGTTTGTTCCTTCAGGTTACATCCTTATCATATTGTCCTCTTTTCCCGCTTCCCAGCCTCACCCTCCCATGCTCTACCCCCTGACCCTTCCGTCTTGTTCCTCTGTGGTGGAGTGTCCCTGCCTAACAGTCCCTCACCACAGATCAGGAGTCATATGAGGGCCAAGAGCCTCTTCATTCACCGGGGGCCTAAGAGGCAGTACTGCCAGTGACTGGTGTCTCATTGCTACTGGGGGAATACTAAAAAAAAAGACCAACAAACACACAAACCCACAAAAACAAAGAATATCAACAAAAAAAGAGAGGAAAAAGAGAAGGGAAAAGGAAAGAGAAAAAAAGAAAAGAAGAAGGAAAAAGAAAAAGATAAAAAAAAATTATGTCTTTTTCCTTTTGATGTGTTGGTTGTAGTACAGATATCCTGTACGAAATAATTAAAATCCTACTATAAGTGAATAGATGCCATGTGCATCCTTCTGAGACTGGGTTAGCTCACTCAGGATGAGCTCCTCTAGATCCATCCATTTGGTTGCAAATTGCATGATTTCATTGTTTCTGATAGCTGAGTAATATTCCATTGTATAGATGTACCACAATTTTTTAATCCATTCTTCAGTTGAGGGACATCTGGGTTGTTTCCAATTTCTAGCTATTACAAATAAGGCTGCTATGAAGATAGATGAGGAGACTTCCCTATGTCTCCGTGAGAGGTCCTTTGGGTGTATACCCAGAAGTGGTATGGCTGGGTCTTGAGGCAAGGTTATTCCTAGATTTCTAAGATATCGCCAGACAGACCTCCATAGTGGTTGCACAAGCCTACACTCCCACCAGCAATGGAGTAGGGTACCCCTTTCTCCACACCCTCGCCAGCATGCACTATCATTTGAGCTCTTTATTTTAGCCATTCTAACAGGTGTTAGGTGGAATCTCAGGGTCGTCTTGAGTTGCATTTCTCTGATGATTAAGGATGTTGAACATTTCTTCAAGTGTCTCTCAGCCCTTAGGGATTCCTCCTTTGTGAATTCTCTATTTAGCTCCATTTCCCATTTTTGGATTGGATTATTTGGTTTCTTGGCATTTAGTTTCTTGAGTTCTTTGTAGATTTTAGATAATAGCCCTCTATCAGATGTGGGGTTGGTGAAGATTTTCTCCCAATCTGTTGGTTGCCGTTTTGTTCGAATGACAGTATCCTTTGCTTTACAGAAACTTTTCAGTTTCATGAGGTCCCATTTATTGATTGTTGATCTCAGGTCCTGAGCTGTTGGTGTTCTGTTCAGGAAGTTGTCACCTGTGCCAATGAGTTCGAGGGTTTCTCCTAGTTTTTCTTCTAGTATCTTTAGTGTGGCTGGCCTTATGTTAAGGTCTTTGATCCACTTGGAATTAAGTTTTGTACAAGGTGATAGGTATGGGTCTAATTTCATTCTTTTGCAAGTGGACATCCAGTTGGACCAGCACCATTTGTTGAAGATGCTGTCCTTCTTCCATTGTGCGTTTTTGGCTTCTTTGTCAAAGATTAGTTGGCCATAGGTGTGTGGATCCATGTTTGGGTCTTCAATTCGATTCCATTGATCCACTGGTCTGTTTCTATACCAGTACGATGCTGTTTTTATTACTGTTGCTCTGTAGTACAGCTTGAAGTCTGGGATGGTGATACATCCAGATGTTTTTTCATTGGAGAGGATTGATTTAGCTATTCTGGGCTTTTTGTTGTTCCATATGAAGTTGAGACTAGCTTTTTCCAGGTCTATAAAGAATTGTGTTGGTATTTTGATAGGAATTGCATTAAATCTATATATTGCTTTTGGTAGGATAGCCATTTTTATTGTTGATCTTACCTATCCATGAGCATGGGAGATCTTTCCATCTTCTAAAGGCCTCTTCCATTTCTTTCTTCAGGGGCTTGAAGTTCTTGTTATATAGGTCCTTTACATGCTTGGTTAGAGTTACCCCCAGGTATTTTATGTTGTTTGTGGCTATTGTGAAGGGGGTTGTTTCCCTTATTTCTTTCTCGGTATATTTGTTTGTTGTATAAAGAAGGGCTTCTGATTTTTTTGAGTTAATTTTGTATCCAGCCACCTTGCTGAAGTTGTTTATCAGCTGTAAGAGTTCTTTGGTGGAATTTTTGGGGTCGCTTATGTATACTAACATATCATCTGCGAATAGGGATAATTTGACTTCTTCATTTCCAATTTTTATCCCTTTGATCTCCTTTAGTTGTCTTATTGCTCTAGCAAGGACTTCAAGTACTATATTGAAGAGATATGGTGAAAGTGGACATCCTTGTCTTGTCCCTGAGTTTAGAGGAAATGCTTCAAGCTTCTCTCCATTTAATTTGATGTTGGCTACTGGCTTGCTGTATATTGCCTTTATTATTTCTAGGTATGGTCCTTGTATGCCCGTTCTCTCCAGAACTTTTAGCATGAAGGGGTGTTGGATTTTGTCAAATGCTTTTTCTGCATCTAGCGAGATTATCATGTGGTTTTTTTCTTTCATCTTGTTTATGTGGTGAATTACATTGATAGACTTTCGTATATTGAACCATCTCTGCATTCCAGGGATGAAGCCTACTTGATCATGGTGTGTGGTACTTTTGATGTGTTCTTGAATTCGGTTTGCTAGTATTTTATTAAGTATTTTTGCATCTATGTTCATGAGGGAGATTGGTCTGAAGATCTCTTTCTTTGTTGGGTCTTTGTGTGGTTTAGGAATCAGAATGACAGTGGCCTCATAGAATGAGTCTGGCAGTGATCTTTCTGTTTCTATGTGGTAGAAGAGTTTGAAAAGTAATGGTATTAGTTCCTCTTTGAAGGTCCGGTAGAATTCTGTGCTAAAGCCATCTGGCCCTGGGCTTTTTTTGGTTGGGAGATTATTAATGACTGTTTCTATTTTCTTGGGTGTTATTGGGCTGTTAAAGCTGTTATTCTGATTTTGATTTAGTTTTGGTAGGTGGAATTTATCGAGGAAATTGTCCATTTCGCTTAGGTTTTCAAATTTAGTGGAATATAGATTTTTAAAGTAATGCCCGAATATTTTCTGGATCTCCTCAATGTCTGTTGTTATTTCTCCCTTTTCATTTCTGATTTTGTTGATTTGTGTTCTTTCCCTTTGCCTTTTAGTTAATTTGACTAGGGGTCTGTCTATTTTGTTGATTTTCTCAAAGAACCAACTCTTGGTTTCATTGATTCTTTGTATAGTTCTTTTTGATTCTAAGTTGTTGATTTCAGCCCTAAGTTTGATGATTTCCTGCCTTCTGCTCTTCTTGGGAGTGTTTGTTTCTTTTTTTTTCCAATTCACCCAGCTTAGCTGTTAGTTCACTAATATGAGCTGTCACAATTTTCTTTTTGAAAGCACTTAGTGCTATGAACTTTCCTCATAGCACAGCTTTCAATGTATCCCATAGGTTTGGGAATGTTGTGTCTTCATTGTCGTTGGATTTTCAGAAGTCTTTGATTTCCTTCTTTATTTCTTCCCTGACCCAGTGGTCATCCAGTAAGGAGCTGTTCAATTTCCATGTGTGTGTAGGCTTTCTGTTGATTCTTTTGCTGTTGAAGACCAGCTTTATTCTGTGGTGGTCTGATAAGATACAAGGTGTTATTTCAATTTTCTTGTATCTATTGAGACTATCCTTGTGACCAACTATGTGGTCGATTTTGGAGAAGGTTCCGTGGGGTGCTGAGAAAAAGGTGTATTCCTTTGTGTTTGGGTGAAACGTTCTGTAGATATCTGTTAGGTCCATTTGTTTCATGATCTCTGTTAGACTCAATATTTCTCTGTTTGTCTTCTGTCTTGATGATCTGTCCATTGTTGTGAGTGGGGTGTTGAAGTCTCCCACTACTAATGTGTTGTGATCGACGTGCACTTTAAGTTTTAGAAGTGTTTCTTTTACGAAAGTAGGTGCCTTTGTATTTGGGGCATAGATGTTCAGTATTGAGATTTCCTCTTGATGAATATTCCCTTTAATGAGTATATAGTGCCCTTCTTTGTCTTTCTTCATTAACTTCAGTTGGAAGTCTGTTTTGTTTGATATTAGGATGGCTACTCCAGCTTGCTTCCTGGGTCCATTTGCTTGGAAAACCTTTTCCCAGCCCTTTACTCTGAGGCAGTGTCTATCTTTCGTAGTTAGATGTGTCTCTTGTATACAGCATAAGGAAGGGTCTTGCTTGCGGATCCACTCTGTAAACCTATGTCTTTTTATTGGGGAGTTGAGTCCATTGATGTTGATGGATATTAGTGACCTGGGGTTGTTATTTCCCATTAGTTTGGTATAGGTGGTGGTCCTGTGCCTCTTTTGGTTTAGTTGCTGAGGGGTTTTCTATACCCTTTGTTTTCTTGGGTGGAGTTTTCTTCTCTGGGTTGGGATTTTCCTTCTAGGATTTTCTGTAGGGCTGGGTTTGTGGGTAGATATTGTTTAAATTTGATTTTGTCATGGAATATCTTGTTTTCTCCATCTATGCTGATAGAGAGTTTTGCTGGGTAAAGTAGTCTGGCTGGGCACCTATGATCTCTCAGGACTTGTAGTATATCTGACCAGGCCCTTCTAGCTTTTAACGTTTCTGAGGAGAAGTCAGGTGTAATTCTGATGGGTCTGCCATTGTATGTGACTTGACCTTTTTCTCTTACAGCTTTTAATATTCTTTCTTTGTTCTGTACATTTGGTGTTTCAATTATTATGTGGCGAGAGGAGTTTCTTTTCTGATCTAATCTGTTTGGTGTTCTGTAAGCCTCTTGGATTTTTATTGGCATCTCTTTTTTCAGGTTTGGGAAGTTTTCCTCTATGATTTTGTTGAAGATATTTCCTGGACCTTGGAGTCGGGAGTCCTCTCTTTCCTCTATACCTATTATTCTTAGGTTCCGTCTTTTCATTGAGTCCTTGATTTCTTGGATGTTGTGGGTGAGAGATTTTTTACCCTTCTCATTTTCTTTGGATGTTGTACTGATTTCTTCCACTGAATCTTCCATGCCTGAGATCCTGTCTTCCATCTCTTGCATCCTATTGTTGATACTCACATCCATAGTTCCTGTTCTCTTCCCTTGGTTCTCCACTTCCTCTTTTAACTCTGACTGTGTTTTCTTTATTGTTTCTATTTCTATTTTCATGTCTTGTATGGTTTTGTTCGTTTTGTACATTTCCTTCTCCAGCTTGCTTGTTTTTGTATGAAAATCTTTCATTGCTTTTTCCTTTTCCTGTTCAAGCTCTGTCACCTTGGCTTGGAGCTCTTTAATGGTGTTGTTCCTTGTTTTGACTTGTAGAATTGTGGCTTCTTTGAATTCCTTCATAGATTTAAGTTCTTCTTGCAGGGACTCTATCACTTTCCATAATGCAGAATTGTCAATGTTTTCATGTGTTTCTGTTGATGTGTGGTCATCCAAATTGGATGAGCTAGGATAATTCTGCTTGTTGGAGTCATATTTCCTTGATTTCTATTTTTTTTTGACCTTTGGCCATTGGATGCGTTTAGCTGTCTGTTTTCTGTGCTTGGAACCACAGTGGATGATTTGGTGCAGGGGGTGAGTTTCTTGGCTATCTGTCGTTGCTTACAGGGGGATTTCAGGGTCACTGTGGTTTTAATCGCCTGAGGCACTGTGAGCTGGTGCAGCCTATTCCCAGGTTGTGAGTAATGGACCAGGATTGTTTCACTGCTCCCAATTCAGACTTCTCTATGTTGCACGCTGAGTTATCAGCCTGCAATGGTTCTGATGGTATGGACCTGTTTGCCCAGGCACAGATTCTGTGGGCTTTGTTTGTAGTCACGGAGGCTGACAGGGTCTGGCTCCACACCTAATATGTCTGGATTTTCCAGAATACAGCTATGGTCCCAACTTCTGGTTTCTCACTAGGCTTCTTGCCACAGGGCTGGCCTCTGTGCCTGATTCCCTTCCTGTCTGCGCCACCGCGGGTCCCCCTCCCTGGCTGCTAGGCCGTGGTTACCCCAAGCCCCGGATCCTCCGGCCGCCTGAGTGGTCCTCTCGCCCCAGCAGCTCAGCCGTGGGTGCACGGATCCCTGGCCCCGCCCACGCCTGTCTCTCTCCCCAGTTGACCTGCCGTGGGTTTGCGGGGGATTTGGCCCTCCCAACCGGGCTCCCTTCCCAGCTGCTCTGCCGTAAGTGCGCGGGATTCGGCCCCTCCCACCCGCCTTTGTGTTCCCAGCTTCCCGTGCTCTCTTGGAACCTCCCGCCCTCCGTTTCACGAGCTGCTGCGGACCACCCGCTGAGTCCCCTGTTTATTCCTTGCTAAGCCTTCCACTATCTCGCAAAGTTTTTTAAGTGGGTATAAGTTCTACCTGAGGTGTGGGGAGCCCAATAGGCCAGTGATCTATGGCCAAGTGGACCCTGATTCTGCCTGCTGTAAGTTGGGATCGATCTTACCAGGCGCCTCTCCAAATGGGAGTTCCCGAATCCCTGGTTTAGTGGCTTCCGTGTCTGCGAGAGATGGGGAGAGAGTCTTGCCCTGGGACTTTTAACAGTCCCTTGGGAGCTGTGAGTGTTCCCGGGGGGCGGGGGGGTCTAGCCCCTCCCATTTTTGCACAGTGCCCAATAACTCTGTGTTTTTTATGGCTCTTTTTTCCCCGCGTTCAAAATGCCAATAATTTATTTTTTATTTCTTCAAGTTACATCTCAATCACAATCCCCTCCCTACTCCCCCCTCCAGTCCCACCCTTCCACCATCCTCCCCCTCAACCCCCCAATCCTCTGCCCTTCTTTTTTTTTTTTTTTTTAGTTTAAGGTATTTCTTTTTCTCCCCAACAGCTCTCCCTTTCAGTCCAACAAATTGTTCTTTTTCTTATAACTATAAATACAATACACAACAACAGAAATAAATAGGCCACAATTATAAGAGTTATATGGCTTAGCATAGATTCCAAATGTCTAGTCCACATGTATTTGGCACCTGACTTTGACATTCTACTATCTAACCATCTCCATGAGTTTAAATTTCTATATCTAACTCAGCTTTCATACTAACTTGCCTCACAATTTTAGTTTTAGTTTTAAAGGAATCCTCACATGGATTTCACAGTGGCTGAACTAATGGATTATCCCACCAAGTTCCCATTCCCTCTGATCCTTGCCAGAATTTATTGTCATCTGTTTTCTCCACCTTATGTCATTTTTTTTTTTTTTGGTTTTTCGAGACAGGGTTTCTCTGTGTATTCTTGGCTGTCCAGGACTCACTTTGTAGACCAGGCTGGCCTCGAACTCACAGTGATCCGCCTGCCTCTGCCTCCCAAGTGCTGGGATTAAAGGCGTGCGCCACCAACGCCTGGCTCTGTTTTCTCAATGATAGCTACCAACACCTGGCTCTGTTTTCTCAATGATAGCTATCCTGATTCAGTTGACATAGAATCCACATGTCATTTTGATTTCTATTTCCCTGATAGCTAAGGATATTGAGCATTTTTGTATAATATTTATTGGCTTATTTTACAGAGTTGTCTGATCAACTCACATGTTCATTTGTTGAATTATTTGGAAGACATTGGTGTTTAGCTTTGAGTTCTTTATGTATTCTGGATGCTAATACCCTATTGGTTGAAGAGATGCCACAGATGTCCTCCCATTCTGTAGACTGTCCCTCTCCTCTATTTCCTTGTCTATGTAGAAGCTTTTTAGTTTCATGCCATCTCATTTCTCCATACTTGGTGGGAATTGAAGAGTTTTTTTGTAAAGTCCTTGCCAATTTCTGTATCTTGAAGTGTTTTCTTCTAGTAGTTTCAAAACTTACATTAAGGTTGTCAATCAATTTTAAACTGATTTTTAAACCTTTGATTATTCTTCATTAATTTATTTGGCTAATCTTGTATTTTATTAAAAAATATACTATATTAGATACATCAAAAAGAATATTTAATGCATGATACATATATAGCTTATCTTCCTTTTAGTTCTATTTGTATAAATAAAGTTACTGAATGAAAGATTAAAAATTTTTTAATGTGAAAATGTGTTGACAAACTAATTTTTGTAAAGATTTTTGTCAAGGCTTACTGCTACATTCAGGAAAAGGGAAAAAATAATACAATGTAATAGGGCCAGTATTATAACTCAGTGGTAGAGATGGTGTCATTTAGCTCCATAAAAAGATTTTTTTAAAAATCTCAGTTTATTTTATTCTTAGAAATAGTCAATTACCTGTGAGCAACATATTAGCCAATACATTTTTATGCAATTATCCATAATTTCTTTTATCTAATTATCTTCTGAAGACTTGAATGTTTTTTCTTATACCTTTTTCATTCCTTCCCATTCTTTTTTTTTGCAATTGTTTTTTATTTCTTCAAGGTACATCTCAATGGCAATCCCATCCCCACTCCCCCCTCCAGTCCCACCCTCTCACCCTCAACCTTCCATCCTCTTCCCTTTTTTTTTTTTTAAAGTTTAAGGTATATCTTATTTCCCCCAACAGCTTCCCCTTTCAGTCCAACAAATGGCTCTTTCTCTTATAATAATAGATACAATACAAAACAACAGAGGTAATTAGGCCACAGTTATGAGAGTTATATGGCTTAGCGTACATTCCCAATGTCCAGTCCATATGTATTTGGCACCTGATTTTGACTTTTTACTATCTAACCATCTCCATGAGTTTAAAGTTCTATATATAACTCAACATTCATACTAACTTGCAACACAATTTTAGAAGCATCTTCCTAGATCTATAACACTCTCTTGACTCCTAAACAACTCAAAATTTAATTATGAGACTCTAGCTATCTATTCTTCAACCACCTCAGAGACCTGAGAGGGATAAATATATCAGATTTTATAGGATCTTTTTTTTCCTACTTCTTCCTTTTCTTATCTAAGGTCAGCATTGATGAAATACAGTAAGCTTACATCCTGTAACAATTGTTTCTGCTTCTGTGCATGTCTGTGGATAGAGTAGTTGCTGATGGCCTTCTAATTCATCTTGTGTTCCTTTATATATATATATACATATTTTTTTGTCCGAAAGCCTGGCCTATAAGTGTAGAGAGCTGCGATGTGCCGCGCCCTAAAGATGGCGCCGGTTTCCGCCTTCCACCAGCCCGACGGTGAGCGCTCTCGATGATAAACAAGTCCATATTTGGCTAAGACCGCTGATCTGGCTTGCTTCCGCATACGTGGGCCTCTAAGATAGCACCACGTGGCTTTACTTGATTGGCTGTTCATATAGTATTTAGCCTGTGGGTTGGGTCTGCCCGGGCATTCGGAATTCGGAAGACTGTTTTCAAGGGACCTGAATAAACTGCTGGAGAAGAGCTTTTGTGAGTTACGTCATCCTTGCTGGTCGAGGGGGACGCGACAAGTGGTGGCCCGTACGGGGACCCAGAAAAGACTCAGAACTCCTGCAGTCAGGGGCAGTGCTGGTAAGTTCCTAAGATAAATTAGGACAATAAAGTTTCACGGAGATAGCGAACACAAGGTAAAGAGTCGCGGATAATAGCAAACATATGGTAAAGATTCGCGGATAATAGCAAACATACGGTAAAGATTCGCGGAGATAGTGAACATACGGTAAAGTTTCGCGGAGATAGCGAACAAAGGGTAAAGTTTCGCGGGGAAACTGCGAACCGAAAGTAAATTTTTAAACGTGGGATTGTCTGAGTCACATCCAATTTTTCTGGCTCTTCAGGAGCTACTTTTAGCTAGGAATTTGAAGATTAAGAAGTCTACCCTAGAAAGATTTTTGAATGAATGTGATTCCGTGGCTCTGTGGTTTGCAGTGTCCGGGAATCTTACGGTATCCCGCTGGGACAAATTAGGCAGGGACTTGGATTTTGCTTGGGAGCAAGGGACTATGAAGCATGGAGTAAGACCGATTTGGAAAATGGTGAGGAGTTGTTTAGAAGATCAGAGATGTTGTAATGCAATCAAAGAGGAAGAATCAGCCTTGGAACTGCTACAAGGGAAAAGATCTGAGCAGGTAGACAGTGAAAAGGAAAGTAACAAAGGCGAAAGATTTGAGCAGACAGACAGTGAAAAGGGAGGCAAAAAGAAGGTTCCTCTCTATCCCGATCTTACAGATTTTAGAGATTTTAGAGATTTTGAGGACTCAGAGAACACGGATTCTGAAGGAGAGCTACACGCTCTAATAGAACAGTTAGAGAGGACTGTTATTAGAAAAAAGGAAAAAAAAGGGTAAAAGAAAAGGACACGTCGGTGGCAGTCAGTGTGGGTGAAGCCGTTGCTACAGCACCTTCAGCCACGCTGGCGGCGGCTGGTGTAAGTAAAGCCGTTGCCGCGGCACCTTCAACTCCTCCTCCATATCCAGAAGCCACTCAGATAGATCAGCCTGCTCAGTCCCTGAAAGTAGGGAGATCTTTCTGCCCGGGGATGTGGACACAAGTAAGAACAGAATTACAGTTTGCCTATCCGGTATACCAAGACCCACAAGGGAATAGGTACGAGGAACCGCTTGATTTTAAGGTGGTTAAATCCCTTGCAGAGTCGGTTCATACCTATGGTACTACTGCTTCTTTTACAATGGCTCAAGTGGAAGCATTAAGCAGACATTGTATGACTCCGAGTGATTGGAGTGGCCTGGTCCGCGCCTGCTTAAGTCCAGGGCAATACTTAGACTGGAAAGCTTTCTTGATTGAGTATGCCACTGAGCAAGCAGCCATTAATCAGAGAGATGGAAATCCAGCCTGGGATAGAGATATGCTGCTTGGGCAGGGGAGATTTGCCAACCAGCAGATAGGATATCCTATTCAGATTTATGAGCAAATAAACAAGATAGCTATCAAGGCTTGAAGATCTCTTCCTAATAAAGGGGAGGTGAGTGGGAACTTAACTAAGATTCTACAGGGCCCCATGGAGCCCTTTTCAGACTTTGTAGCACGAATGGTGGAAGCAGCAGGGAAGATTTTTGGTGACCCGGATGCTGCTTTGCGACTAATAAAACAGTTGGTCTATGAGCAATGTACCAAAGAATGTAGAGCCGCTATCACCCCTTATAAGAACAAAGGCCTAGAAGCCTCGATGAAAGTGTGTAGAGAGCTTGGAGGGCCGTTAACTAATGCTGGTCTTGCTGCTGCAGTAATACAGTTGGCCAAAAAAGGTGGAGGAAGTTCAGGAGTTTGTTTTAAGTGTGGCAAGATGGGACACTTTAAAAGAGAGTGCTTCAGGGGAAGGAGTACAGAAAGTACAGGAAGTGTACAATGCCCCAGGCAGCCGGGGTTATGCCCAAAATGTAAAAAAGGGAACCATTAGGCTAATGAATGCCGTTCAGTGATAGACATCCATGGCCAGCCTTTAACTCAAGGTTATGGTGGCGCTCGTCCAAAAAACGGAGAGCGGGGCCCACGACCTCAGGGCCCACAAATATATGGGGCAATAGAGAATCAGGACAAAAAACAGAATCAAGAGAGATGGCCAACCCTCCGCCATCCGAGAGACCGCGGAGAGCCACTGCAGGCTCAGCAGGATTGGACCTCTGCTCCACCACCAGACTCGTATTAACGACCCAAATGGGGGTCCAGTTAATTAAAACAGATTTTAAAGGACCCCTTGAACCTGGTACAGTTGGTTTGTTGTTAGGGAGGTCATCATCAGCCTTGAGAGGACTTATTGTCCATCCTGGAGTTATAGATCCAGATTATACAGGAGTGGTTAAGATCATGGTAGCCTCCCCCCGTGGTATAACGGCTATCTCTCCTGGAGATAGAATTGCTCAATTGATCATGATGCCGAGCTTACATGACCGCTATGCAGCAAAGGACAGAGAGAGAGAAAAAGATGGTTTTGGGTCCACGGGCACGGATTTGACTTTTCTCTCCCTAGATTTGGACCAACGCCCCGTCTTGGAGTTAAAAGTTGATGGTAAAAAGATCCTGGGCCTTTTGGATACTGGGGCTGATAGGAGTATCATAACAAAGAAAGACTGGCCTTCAGGTTGTCCCGTACAAGCCTCTTCTCAAACACTTCAAGGCCTGGGTTATGCTAAGACTCCAGATATGAGTGCAAGGTTATTAAAGTGACAGGACCAAGAGAACCACTCAGGAAAAATGCAGCCATATGTACTTGAGCTCCCTATCTCCCTTTGGGGAAGAGACCTTTTAAAGGATATGGGATTTAAATTGAGTAATGACTATTCAGATTCAGCCCAACGTATGATACAAGATATGGGATATGCTCCAGGCTTTGGAATAGAAAAATATTTGCAGGGACAAAAGAGTCCCATATCTATGCAGCAAAAACAAAAAAAAAAAAAGAAATCTGGAAAATAGAGATTATTGCATGACCTGCGTGCCATAAATCAACAAATATAGATCATGGGCCCAGTGCAATGCGGCTTGCCGCTTTTATCATCTTTGCCAGCCTCATGGCCCATTATAGTTATAGATATAAGAGATTTTTTTTTCTCCATCCCTTTGTGTGCCAAAGATAGTGAGAGATTTGCATTTACTGTTCCATCCTGTAACCATGAGGAATCTGATCAGCGGTTTGAATGGGTAGTATTACCCCAGGGCATGGCAAACAGCCCCACTATGTGCCAACTGTATGTGGGGGAAGCCATTGCTCCCTTGAGAAAGAATTTTCCAGATTTGAGATGTGTTCATTATATGGATGATATCTTACTGGCAGCTAAGAGTGAACAAATGTTAGATCGAGCCTATGAAGAATTAGTTCAATTATTAAAAAAGAAAAGGTTGTTTATTGCTCCTGATAAGGTTCAAAAGGAAAATGTGGTTGATTATTTAGGAGCGAAGGTTGGACCTGAAAAGATAATACCTCAAAAGATTGAGCTAAGAAAAGATAATTTAAAGACTTTAAATGATTTTCAAAGGTTGTTAGGAGATATCAATTGGGTAAGAGGCTATTTAAAGCTACCAAATTATGAAATAAGACCCCTATATGATATTTTGAAAGGTGACTCAGCACTTAATTCTCCTAGGCAATTAACATAAGAAGCAAGAAAAGCTTTATGTAAAGTGGAAGAAAGGTTACAGAGTGCCTTCCTAAAGAGATGGCAGGAAGGACAGCCCATTGCATTGTGCATATTTGCCCCCTATGGTCAATCTACAGGGTTGTTATGGCAGGATGGACCATTATTATGGACCTATTCAAAGATTTCTCCAAAAAAATCCATAGAACATTATCCCACTGCAGTTGCTGCTTTAGCCTTGAATGGTATCCAACAATGCTTGCAGTCTTTTGGAGTTGCTCCTGCCAGTATAATAGTGCCCTATTCCAGTTATCAAATTAAGATTTTGTGTGGCACTGTAGATGACTGGGCAATATTGCAATGTAGCTTTGAAGGAGTGATTGATAACCATTATCCTAAACATCCATTGCTATCATTTTTTAAGGAGCACCCAGTGATATTCCCTAAGGTTACTTCAGCAGTACCACTTCAAGGGTCACCAAATGTGTTTACTGATGGCTCAAAGACAGGCTGTGGAGCCTATTTGATAGAAAGACAAGAGCCCGTGTTATGTCAATTTCAACCGGGCTCCCCCCAAATAGTAGAGTTGAAAATAGTAATTGAGGTGTTTAAAAGATGTCAATTTGCATTCAATTTGATTTCAGATTCAGTCTATGTGGTCAACGCAGTGAAAGTATTAGAATTAGCAGGTCCTATTAAGAATAGTAGTACTGTATGTGCCTTATTACAAGAGTTACAAGTTTTAATCTGGCAGAGAAAAAGGTGTTTTTATATTCAACATATCAGAGCACATACAGGATTACCTGGACCATTAAGTGAGGGTAATGATAAAGTTGATCAATGGACCAGGATGGAATGCATTTTTTGGAGCTCATTCCTGGACCAAGCCAGACAGTTTCACCAATTATTTCATGTAAATGCAAAAACTCTACAGCAGAAATTCCATTTGTCTAGAGCAGATGCTAGACAAGTAGTTTTGGACTGTCCTCAGTGTGTGATTCATCATCATCCTCCCAGTGTGGGAGTGAACCCTAGAGGATTGATGCCACTCAAAATCTGGCAAATGGACGTTACCCACATTTCAGAATTTGGAACCTTAAAATATATTCATGTATCTGTGGATACCTGCTCAGGTATCATACATGTGTAGGAGTTAGATAAATTAGATTTAGGAAATATATAGGAGTTTCTGATACTGTCTCTTAATTCGGGGCCTGAAGAGCATTATCAGCATGAAGTCAGCAAAAACAGGAAAGACTCAATAACTGAAAAACAAGTTTAAAGTCAGGAAAACAGGAAAGACTCAATAGACTTGAAACAAAGTATCTGGCCTGACATTGTTTTCAGCTGCTAAGTGGGCGGAGCCCAAATTAACCTGAAACAGAGTTCCTCCTATCTGAGGACAGTACGTGGAGCCCAGAAGAGAAGAGGCCCCTGATGCTAGAGAGCTCCAAGAGTCCTGCTGAAAAAAGGGCTGGCCATTGATGGCCAGCTCTCTCCCTGAAGCAGAAAGAAGCCAGTGAGCAAAGAAAGCCTGAGCAAGACACCAAAAGGCCCAGGACTGGACCCTGTGGCTCAGCTTTTGCCTAGAGGGGTTTGATCTGTCCAAACAGTGGCCTAAAGGAAACGGTGCCTGGCTTTAAGGACTGAGGCAGAGCAGCTGAGTTCCTGATTCAAAAGAAGTAAGTTGGCTTGCAGACGGCTGGGGTCTCCCACAGAGAAAAAAGCATGAAGCCTTATTTAAGGTGAGACTGCAATAACCAACGACCCTGACGAACCTGCATCTGAGAGATCCAGAAGAAGGACTGCTAAGTGTGTTAAAGAATCTACAACAAATACTGTGTTCCTGACGACTGAGGACCTGCCCCAGAGACTGTATCATTCTAAAAGGTTATGAAAGTAGTTTTATGATTATCAATAGGTTTAGTGGATAGGTTAAAGGGGTTGTAGGAATTTATAGGATTAATAGTTATGAAATTGTTGGTGTTTGTTATAAGTGAATTTAGTAATAAATAAATAAGTGTTAAATAATAATTTAAAAGTTCGGTTACATACATGCTACACCTATGAGTGGAGAAAAGACTTGCAATGTCATAGGACATTGCTTAGAAGCCTGGGCTGCATGGGGAAAACCACAACAGCTAAAAACGGATAATGGACCAGCCTATACGGCACAGTCCTTTGTCTCCTTCTGTAATCAGATGGAGGTACAACTTAATCACGGATTACCATATAATCTTCAAAGACAAGAAATTGTGGAGCGTGCTCATCGCACCTTAAAAGAATGCTTACAAAAACAAAAAGGGGGAATAGGCCAAGGCCGTACCCCCAAGGAGAGAATGTCTTTAGCCTTATTTACTTTAAACTTTATCAATTTGGATGCTCAAGGCTGCTCAGCAGTGGACAGACATCAGGATTCCCATGGTTCACCTAAAAACATGGTGAAGTGGAAAGACATTTTGACAGGCTCTTGGCAGGGGCCTGACCCCGTGCTAACATGGGCGAGAGGGTCTGTTTGTGTTTTTCCTCAGGATCAACAAGATCCAGTGTGGGTGCCTGAACGCCTTGTGAGAAAGATTCGTCATGAAGACCTTCCTAAGGATCCTGGTGTTAGTAGCAGTGAGTATGTCAGGAATGACCGAGCCGAGATGGGGGATCCTGTCGATATTCCCAAAGCCGATGCCGGTCAAATATGATGCAACTGTGTTTCCACGCTTATTTAGCAGTAATAGAAGCCTAGGCTTACCCTACCTTCCCTTTGATGATCAGAAAAGCCCTATAGAGGGTAATAGAAATGTCAGCTTGAAGGGTAGTCTGTGCTTTTTAATGAGCTTCAATAGGTCAGATGATACAAAATGCATTAAATTGTCTCAGCAGTCAGCAGATTTTTTACCACAACTGAGGTTTGGGGGTAGGAGTGGTGGTTTGTTTTCAGGCAATGGTTCTCGCCTTGAAGGATGGTGGCCCACACGAGTCTCTGACCGGGACCCCCCCAGACAGCCACGCTGGGCACCTTTTTGTAGAGGATCCACAGGAGAGGAGGGACCTTTTCCCTGGACTGGATGTCAGGAGCGCAGAGCAGTTTGGGTTCAACAAGATTATTTTTCCTTTAGCCCCATGATTAGTAATATAGTGAATAAGTCTTGTACAGGAATGCTTGATATATCTACTAGGGATCCTCAGCAGACTGCCACCAATCCTTTTGATTTGTGGCTTTTGTGTGGAGTAAATGGAAGTTGCGGGGACGTGGTTTCGGTCGTGGGGGGGGGGGCGGAATTTATCAAAGAGGTAATTTTTCCCTAGGGTCCGCTACCAAATTGGATTTTTCTAGCGGTAGTGGCTCTGGTACTTGGAATTCTTTGTTTCATTCTTACCGCAACAAGAACTTTTCAGCCTCGCCAGTATGTCTCTGGCCTCCTTTTCTGTGGATTGTAAGTAATGGGAGTACATCCTTGGGTGAAGAAAAGTTAGTATGCACTCCGGGCACATGTTTTTATGCCCTATGCTGGAATGCCACAGCCTTTCCTGTGGCTGTGGTGACTAGAATGCCTCGATATGTACCAGTTCCTGTAGAGGCCCCTAATACGATGATGCTATTCAGGTTTAAAAGAGATTTTGACATCACTGCAGCTATTGTTACTGCTATCACTATTGCTGCTGTGGGACTACTGCCTCAGCTATTACCTTGTCTAGTTCTATACAGACTGCCAATGCCCTGAATAACATCTCAGCCACTGTAGCACAGACATTGGATACCCAGACCTCTATGAATTCTCATCTCAAAGGAGGTCTTATGATAGTTAATCAACGCATAGATTTAATACAAGAACAGATTGATTCTCTTTGGCAACTATCACAATTGGGGTGTGAGTGGAAAATGCAAGGTTTGTGTGTTACTTCCGTACAGTATCAAAATTTTACAAAGGCTGCTAATTTGTCCAGACAATTGTCAAAGTTCCTCTTACAGGATTGGTCGGCTGAATTTGAAAATTTGATGAGAGAGCTGAGAGCGACAATTGTCCACATCAACTCCACTCGGGTGGATCTGAGCCTGGCCACTGGCTTGACTTCCTGGATACAGACGGCTATGGATCATCTTAAGGAGTGGGCAGGCGTAGGCTCTTTGGCGATACTAATGATACTAGCCTCTCTGGTTTGCCTATGGTGCATCTACAAAATGAGAGCCACACAAAAGCGTAATACAGCCATGATTATACAAGCCCTTGTCGCCATTGAGGCGGACCAGTCCCCTCAGGCATGGCTCACTGCCGTGAAGTAAATCTTCACTAAGCATAGTCCCTGCCCACTGAGGTATTCGTTCCACGGATATTAGGGTCTGGCAAGTCAATGACGGAGTAGACGGGTAAGTCTCAGCCACCTAAGACAGGGCAGTCCCGAGTGGGGAGGCTGACCCAGAGACGGGTAAGAGTTTGAGCACCGCCCTCCTACAGGCTCAGGCCCACCGTGAGATCCCCAGATAGAGGGATTACGAAGCCTTTCCAGGGACTTTTACCAACTTTAGAAAAAATAAAAAAGGGGGAACTGTAGAGAGCTGCGATGTGCCGCGCCCTAAAGATGGCGCCGGTTTCCACCTTCCACCAGCCCGACGGTGAGCACTCTCGATGATAAACAAGTCCATATTTGGCTAAGACCGCTGATCTGGCTTGCTTCCGCATACGTGGGCCTGTAAGATAGAACCATGTGGCTTTACTTGATTGGCTGTTCATATAGTATTTAGCCTGTGGGTTGGGTCTGCCCAGGCATTCGGAATTCGGAAGACTGTTTTCAAGGGACCTGAATAAACTGCTGGAGAAGAGCTTTTGTGAGTTGCATCATCCTTGCTGGTCGAGGGGGACGCGACATATAAGGACTATATCTAAACCTCCCTCAAACTTTTTGTGTGTTGTTTTGTTTTTAATATACAATTAGCCAAAGGAAATCTTGAGCAGGAGGTACAAAGACAAGAGTCAGATCAAGAGTTTTTTGTTTGTCTGTTTCTTTGTATTTGGTTTTCAATTGCCCCTGCTCTCTTCTTGTGAAGTTAGCTTAGTTTCACTTCCTGGATTCTAATAACCACTTCCTTTCATATCCCTTTGGAGCCAAATTGGTAGGAATTCAATGGAAATTAGCCACAAGATACTTCCCAATCTCCTGTGGTTTCCCTGATTAGCCAAGTATTTACATTTCTTGTTGCAAAAACATCTTAAGAATGAACTACTGTGGTAGTTAAAAAAATAAGCCCACAAGTATATTTATTATTAGCCTGAAGATACTAAGTGTTGAGTCACTCCACCAATATGTTACACCTTTGCATTCTGCCCCCTTCTGAAATATTTCCCACATTGTTGTATTTTTTACTGCTATACACTGTTGTCTAATGCATAGATTGGCGAACAGTAGATTGATAGCTAAAGGACTATATTTTAATGTACAAACAAAAAACAAACTGAGTTATGGTTATGTATTTTTCAGAGTCAAATTAATTCTTACTGGGGCTATTCTTGTTAAAAGCATGATATTGTAACACAGAATGGTTATGTCCTTGGAACTTATCAGATTCCTCATGGGATAGATGCTTAAGTCAAACAGGTATGATTTACTTTGCTTTGAAATCAAATGCCTGCAATAGAAATGGCTAGGTGTTCCACTTTCTCTTCTAGTAGATTTAATGTGTCCGGCCTTATGTTAAGGTCTTTGACCCACTTAGACTTAAGTTTTGTACAAGGTGATAAGTATGGGTCTAATTTCATACTTTTACATGTGGACATCCAGTTGGACCAGCACCATTTGTTGAAGATGCTGTCCTTTTTCGATTGTGCGGTTTTGGCTTCTTTGTCAAAAATTCGGTGACCATAGGTGTGTGGATTCATTTCTGGGTCTTCAATTCGATTCCATTGAACCACTGGTCTGTTTCTATACCAGTACCATGCTGTTTTTATTACCATTGCTCTATAGTACAGCTTGAAATTTGGGATGCTGATACCCCCAGATGTTTTTTGTTTTTTGTTTTTTGTACAGGATTGATTTAGCTATTCTGTGTTTTTTGTTGTTCTATATGAAATTAAGAATAGCTTTTTCCAGGTCTAAAAAGAATTGTGTTGGTATTTTGATAGGAATTACATTGAATCTGTATATTGCTTTTGGTAGGATGGTCATTTTTATTATGTTGATCCTACCTATCCATGAACATGAGAGATCTTTCCATCTTATGATGGCCCCTTCAATTTCTATCTTCAAGGGCTTGAAGTTCTTGTTGTACATGTCCTTTACTTGCTTGGTTAGAGTTACCCCCAGATGAGAAAGTGGGAAAAACCCTTGAACTCATTGGCACAGGTGACAACTTCCTGAACAGAACACCAACAGCTCAGGACCAAAGACCAACAATCAATAAATGGGACCTCATGAAACTGAAAAGCTTCTGTAAGGCAAAAGACACTGTCATTAGAACAAAATGGCAGCCTACAGATTGGGAAAAAAATCTTCATCAACTCCACATCTGACAGAGGGCTAATACCCAAAATTTAAAAAGAACTCAAGAAATTAAATGCCAAGAAACCAAATAATCCAATCAAAAAATGGGAAAAAGATCTAAACAGAGAATTCACAAAGGATGAATTCCTAAAGGCTGAGAGACACTTGAAATAATGCTCAGCATCCTTAACCACCAGAGAAATGCAACTCAGGATGACTCTAAGATTCCATCTTACACCTGTCAGAATGGTTAAGATCAAAAGCTCAAATGACAGCACATGCTGTCAAGGGTGTGGAAAAAGTGGAACCCTCCTCCATTGCTGGTGGGCATGCAGGCTTGTGCAATCACTATGGAGGTCAGTCTGGCGATATCTTAGAAAACTTGGAATAGCTCTGCCACAGGACCCAGCCATACCACTCTGGGTATACATCCAAATGACTCCCCACCAAATCACAAGGAAGTTTCCTCATCTATGTTTATAGCAGCCTTATTTGTAATAGCTAGAAACTGGAAACAACCCAGATGTCCCTCAACCAAAGAATGGATTAAAAAACCGTGGTATGATCTACACAATGGAATATTACTCAGCTATCAGAAACAATGAAATTATGCAAATTGCAGCCAAATGGATGGAACTAGAGAAGCTCATCCTGAGTGAGCTAACCCAGACTCAGAAGGATGCACATGGTATCCATTCACTTATAGTCAGATTTTAGCTATATAGTACAGGATATCTTTACTACAACCAATGCACCAAAGGGAACAGGAACATAGACTTTGTTTCCTGTTAATGAGACACGTTTCCCTACTGGTGCTGTCTTGTAGGCCCCCAGTGTATAAGAAGGCTCTTGGTCCTCATATGACTGCTGAACTGGGGTGGGGGGACTGTTATGTAGGGACACTCCACTTCAGAGGAGTGGGATGGAAGGGTTAGGGGGTAGAGAGTGGGAGGGTGGGACAGGGAGGGATGGAAAGAGGACACTATGATGGAGATGTAACCTGAAGCAATAAATAAATAAATTTTTTTTAAAAAAAGAAAAGAAATGGCTAGGTGTCCTGGCAGCAGCAGGGAAGCTTTTGTTCTGCAATAGGCTGTAGTCCTTTCTATCAGAGAAGAAAATGTATCCCCACCTCTATTTAATTTACACAATTCTTAAAAACTTTTTGTTATTTTTATATGTACTATTTGGACTTCCCCTTTCTCCATGTTTTTTCACCTCCAAAAAAACAAATATCAAAATGAAAGGAAATGTGTCCTCATCACACTAGTACCCAGGAGAAATCCTTGGCATTGTCATCTCACTGGCATCCTAAATGCAGTCAGGCACCCAGATCTATCAGTTTGTCTACCAAGTCTGTGTAACCTGAAAGCTTTTCTTAGCTTTAATGATACTCAAATCCAGGTTTGAACATAAGTCTCTTCCATTATAACACATGGTAATTGAAGTTTATCAATGTATAATCCCATATCCATGCAAATCACTGTGATGTTATTCTTTAAAACAATATGATCCTACTATAACTCTGTCCTCACACTTCATCCAGCTCTCTGCTATGTGTAGGAAACAATAATGATCCATTATGGAGAAACACTTTACTGTTTCCAATGAAAATAAAACTGCCATTTATTCAATGCTTGCTGAACACCAGGAACCTTTATGATCACTTGAATTATTTCAGGAAAGCCGAAAAGTTTAATAAGATGCTTGTTTTCATTAAAATGATTCATTTTAATTCACACACACACACACACACACACACACACACACACGAATATTTTGCCTCTATATATGTTCATGCACCATATGTGTGTCTGGTGCTTCTGGAGACCAGAAGATGGTGTCAGATCCTCTGGTCCTATACATGTTTGTGGTCTGTCTTTGTGGTGCTAAGAATCCAAGCCTGGTCCTCTGCAAGAACATCTAATACTCTAAATCTAAGCCATCTCCCCAGATTCCAATAAGATGTTACTTAATAAATTAAAAAAATGAATGAAAATAGTAATAAAGTTAACATTCATTTTGCTGTAAAGTCCTTTACAGATTTTCTTTTTAATTGAATTTTTAAAACTCTCCTTTGAGAGCATTTGCTATTATTCCCCAATATATAAATAACATGAAGAACATACACATATCGCAAAATAGATTTTGAACCAGAAAAAATGTAACCCTAACAAACACCTACATAACATAATGCATTATATGTAATCTTCACCTTATAAGGGAGGAAAGTAGGACATGTCTAAGTAAAGAGTCCCTAAAAGGCTGGATCCTAGGCTTATCTAGCACAAAATCTCATCTCTTAACCTTGCTTATGTGTGAAGACATCAGAAGTCGGAGTTTGTGAACAGGCTGAGGGGTCAGGTAGGAAACCTTATTGTCTTGTGTTTTTCAGGTCCGAAGGCAGTTGTGTATCTGCAGCACAGCTTGACTGCATCTGCCAGTAACTGGATTTGCAACCTGCCCAACAACAGCTTGGCTTTTCTTCTAGCTGATAATGGTTATGACGTGTGGTTGGGGAACAGCCGGGGAAACACCTGGTCCAGAAAACACCTGAGACTGTCTCCTGAATCTCCTGAATATTGGGCCTTCAGGTAAGAAGCCTGTTCCTGGATGAAGTGTTTACTCACTTAGAAGCATAAATTCTTCTTGGTTTCCCTTCTCTTGGGAATGGACCTGAGGGAATCTGCAAGAAGCAAAGTAGAATTTCTTTCCCATTCAGGCTTCCCTCCGTCCCAGAGAATCGGTCTAGTTACTGCTTCGATGGTTGTTTTTAAAGGTCTGTTTCCTTCCTGGTGTGACTGACTAGGGTGGGGTGGCGTGGGGGTATGTCCGTCTGTCATGATCTAAGTAGCAGAGAATTGCTCCTAAGGCCTCACATGCTTAGTCACAGGGGCAAGTCTTGTACTTCCTTGGGAGCTGTGAACCACAGCAGGAAGATCACTAAGGTCAGAGATTCCAAGGCCTCATTCCTGCATTCTTTCTGGAAGTCAATTAATATTTCCTAAAGCTTCTCTGGTATAAATGGAACATGACTTAGCCTCACATAAAAATGATCAGAAGGCTGATACTATTCACATCAGACTCTTCATATTCCAGTTAATTGACAGTCTTTCCTTTGCAACAAAGACTACAACATGAGAAGCTGTGCAGACATGCACTGTTCTCACTCTCCTCTCATGCAGGACCAAGGCTGAGTATCTATGAGTATCTATGTCTGCAAGGACCATGTGCAAACACTGCAGGTCTAATAGCCACATATTGTTTCTAATTCAATCACTGTTCCTTTTCTTTGACAGTTTGGATGAGATGGCTAAGTATGATCTTCCAGCCACAATCAATCTAATTTTAGAGAAAAGTGGACAGAAGCAACTCTTCTATGTGGACCACTCGCAGGGTACCACCATAGGTATGTTTGAGGCAGAAGCAATCAGACAATG
>CAJQZJ010009141.1:613340-646036 GCA_907164525.1 Lophiomys imhausi
CAGGGTACCACCATAGGTATGTTTGAGGCAGAAGCAATCAGACAATGTGAGGGATTTACTTCTGTGTTTGTGGGAGGGTAGGTTGTTTGCTTGTTTTCCTTTGTAGTCTCTAGTTTGGGGGATTTTGAGCACCATTTCCTCTAGGTAGGTTCTGAAGAGTAAATAAAACAAGGATGACCATGAGACATTTCTATGAAAATAGGATGGTTATTTTGATAGGAATTATGTTTCAACTATATTTGGGTCGTTTAATATATGCAAATGGAAGGTCTAGTTTTTATATCCTCTTTGGTTGTTTTCATCTGATTTATAGTTCTGTTTTATCATCTATTTTATAGTTGCTGCTGGTTAACTTTTTTACTGTTTTTAAACTCATAGAACTTTAAACTCATGGAGATGATTAGATAGTAGAATGTTAAACTCAGGTGCCAAATACGTATGGACTGGACATTGGGAATGTACACTAAGCCATATAACTCTCATAATTGTGGCCTAATTTTTTTCTGTGGTTTTATATTGTATTTATTGTTATAAGAGAAAGAGCCATTTGTTGGACTGAAAGGGGGAGCTGTTGGGGGGAAAAAGATATACCTTATACTTAAAAAAAGGGAAGAGGATGAGGTTGAGGGGGAAGAAGGTGGGAGGGTGGAACTGGAGTGGGGAGTAGAGAGGGGATTGTCATTGAGATGTAACTTGAAGAAATAAACAATAAATTAAAAAAACAAAAAAATATTTTATAGCTATCCAAAATGAGATGGATTTCTTTATTTCCTTTTTGAATAATTTTCTATTGGTATATAGAAATTCCACTGATATCCATATTTAAATTTTATATCCTACAACTTTGTTGAATTTATTTATTAATTCTAATATTTTTGTTGTAGTCTTCTAGTTTCCTATATGTATGATCATACCATATGCAAATGGTAACAAGTTGAATTTCTTCCTTCAAAATTGTAAAAAAGTCAAGTTTGGTGGTGCATGTCTATAATTCCATAAATCAGAAGTCTCATGCAGAGGATGGTAAATTGAAGTCCAACCTTGGCTACACAATGAATTTGAGTTCAGGTTGATCTGTATATCAAGGGCCTTTCTCAATAAATAGAAATAGATGCTAACTAGATAGACAATGCCCTTTGTTTCTTTGTCCTGATTTATTGCTTTGGTGAGAACTTTCACTCCTGGTTTGTATATTATGTTGAATGTGAACAATCTCGTCTTGTTTCAGATCCTAGAGACCTTGCAGCTTTCCCCATTTGTGATGATTCTAGCAGTAGAATTATTATGTATGGAGTTTATTATGTTTGAGACATCCCTCTTATACTAATTTTTCATAATTTTTATCATGAAAGGACGTTAAAGACCCAAAAGAGCAGAAGCAGTGACTTGGTTACCTCACCCTAGTGGAACGGCCATGTATGCCTCCTGTGCAAGAGGAAGCTCTTAGACCACATGTGACTAATGAAATGAGAGGGGCTGATACACAGAGACACCCCACACCAGAGGTATGGGAAGGATGAAAGAGGGGTAGAGGGTGGGAGGGAGTGTCCTGAAAGGGGTGGAGGGAAGGGGTGGCAATGGAGACTTATTGAAGCAGTAAATAAACATCTAAAAAAATATTTTGGATCTAATGAAGTGATACATGTTTTTGTAATTTATTATTGGAGGGGCAGGTATGACATAAACTGCATGTGGGTTGGTTTGTGGACAACTTTATGGAGTTGGTTCTCTCCTTCCAACTTGATATGTGTGCCAGGGATCAAATTAGGATCACTAGGCTTATGCATCAAGTGCCCTAACCTGCTGAGACATCTCACCAGACCAATGTGTTTGTTTTGTGGGTTTTTTTTTTCTGTTCTTGTTGTTTTTGTCTTTCATTCTGTTGATCTGTTATATCATGCTTTTTCATTTCCATATTCTGACCCTTGCATTTTATTATGAATTCAATTTAATTGGTATAAATGATCTTTTCCCTGTGTTGCATTTGGCTTTATCAAAGATATTTGTAAATTTTCTGGTTCTGTTGCTTCCTTTTCTGGTTTGGGGATCATGATAACATTTGCCTCATAGAATGAATTTGGGAGAGCTCCTTCCTTTTCATTTTGAATAATTTTACAAATTTTGGTGTTAACTCTTCTGTAGATGCTTGGAAGAGTTTACCAATGAAACAACTAGTTGTTAGCTTTTCTTTGATGAGAGACTGTTCTTTATCAATTCCTTATGGTTAGCTGTTATTGACTTGTTCAGGTTTCTATATACTGTTCTGTATTTGCTAGGATTACACATCAATGAACTCTCTCATTTCTCCTAGAGTATCAATGTTGGGCATCTAGTTGTTCGTACTGAGTGATGACTGATCTTTGTATTTCTGATGTAGGTGCTGGGAAACAAACTCAGGTCCTCTGTATGTGTTCATGACCACTGAGCCATCTCTGCAACCCAAGATTTTGAATTTTTAAAAATCCAGAGAGGTATTTAGTTGTACCTACTATATGATCTATTCCGGAAAATGTTTCATGTAGTGGCTTTTCATTGTCAGCATTTGTTCTTGGCATTGCTCTATTGTTCTTATTAAATTTAGTTCAGTCCACTTAAGGATAGGGATAGAGAATTGAGCTGCATAGAATTAGACTCTTGTGCATCTGCCTCTTGCCCTTTGTGGCTGTGAGTAAGCTATTCAATCATCCTACACTGTGCTTTTCACAGTTAAAGAGTGGAGAGAATTTGCCACGCTGGGAAAGTCATTGAGAAAATACGTGTAAGCATCATTCCTGGGCAATCACATGCTCAGTACATATTGCATAAGATGTTAACATATTAATCAAATAATCTACTGCTGCTCCATTGCACATCCCACCCTGTCTCTGAGCATTTATTTCTTTGTATTCTTGTCTCTCTACTTTTTTTTTTGAATCTGCAGTTTATATCTAAAATTTTCTCTTTTTATTTTCTCTGCTTTACTCAATTGTTAATACCATTCTTTTATTAAAATAAAAGCTTGGTATTCAGACAAGGTAAGCAACCTTTCTCAAGTCATCCTGATAATGGGTCCTGGACCCAGAACCTCCATATTATTATTATTGGGAAACTAAAAGAAGATGATGATTTTGCCTATATGTAATTGTTTTTCTGCTCTTTGGATGATAGTGATGTTTTCTTTGGACTTGTCTAGCTTGAAACTTACTATACAAATCAAGTATCTGACTAGTAGCAATCCTCCTGCCTCTGCCTCCCAGGGGCAGGGATCATAGGGATTCTCTACCAAATCTAGCTTCATAACTTTTTTAATGTCGGCCATAAATAGCAGAGCTGGATTTTCACAGTTGCATACATAAAGATGTCCAACTGAGTAGACCATTGGAGAAGAATTCTAAACAGTGTTTTGCTCAGCAAGTCATATGTTCACATTTTTATGGTGGGTAGGATATTTCAAGTTGCTATACTCATTGAGATGATATATGGAAGCATCATATCTGGTTTGTCCACAGCCATAATATAGAGTGTTGCCATTTTTTTCTAAAACACAAAAATGGCTCAATTCTCACAAAGGTGCAATGATTCTTAGAGGAACCTGTGTGCCTATTATCATATAGCAAACATACCCTCTCCAGGATCAAGGTGGAATTATGTTTCACAGTGGGGTGTTTGTCCCCTTGTAAAGGAGTGCTGGATTTCTGCAGTGCTATACTATACTCTCCTTTAGGACAGGATGAAGGGGGAACTATTTGTCCTTGGGTAAATGCATAGTGATGGCTACAGTGCTGAAGTAAAATACAGGATTCTCATGATACTTCTCCCAGAATTTGAGAAAGTTGACTATCATAACAGAAAGCAAGGGTCCATGTAATAAATATGGCCTTTTCCTTCACACATTTTTGTGCCTGATTACATGAATTTACTGGTTGTTTCATGTCATGTGCATTTTACCCATATATAAATGGAAAAGGTATTGATCAACAGATAATAAAAACATTCAGTTAATCAGATTAGATAATGCTTTTTGGTTGATATTCATGTGGAAATTTAGGTTTCACACTTAGGACACTGAGTGTCAATATTCTTTTAAAACATAAATTCATACTGTGAATATATGTTATTGCCATAATTATTAAATTATGAAGGGCACATTTGAACAGAATTACAGTTTGGTAAGTAGAGTAATTACTAGGATTGTGTAGTAATTATGACAAAATGAAGAACAGGACAGGATGAATTAGATGATATTTGCAATGGCCTATTATTGTCCTCTGACCTAAACAAATGAGAAACTAAGACCAACAATCAATAATTAGGACATTATGAAACTGAAAAGCTTCTGTAAGGCAAAGAACACTGTCATTAGAACAAAATGGCAGCCTACAGATTGGGAAAAGATCTTCACCAACCCTACACCCAACATAGGGCTAATATTCAAAATATATAATAACTTAAGAAATTAAACACCAAGAAACCAAATAATCCAGTCAAAAATTGGGGAATGAAGCTAAACTGAGAATTCACAAAAGAGGAATCTCTAATGGCCAAGACATAATTGAAGAAATGTTTAACATCCTTAATCATCAGAGAAAAGTAATTCAAGACGACTCTGAGAAACTTGAATTAATTTATTGAATGTCATTCTTCCCTTCTCTTTCATCCCCTTCTTCCTCTTTTTCTTCCTTCTTCTCCCCAACCTGCTCCACTTCTTTCTCCTCCTACCTCTCTCCTATTTTGTTTTCTTTCTCAATTCTGTCTTCTTTTTTGACATAAGAGGCATATTAATTAGATCATGGTGTCATATATATTCTTTTGATGTTTCACAGACTAGTAAATGTTTTGTTAAATAGAAATTCCCCTCAATTCTATAATACATTTTTTTCACCCTTGGAATTAAAGTCAGTTATAACATGTAGGAATTTACTGGCACTAGTTTAGCATAGAAAGTATAAGAACTTTTAGTACATTACTTCAATAAAAATAAATGAGTGTTATTGTCGTTTTTGTTGTACTAGCCAGTTAATAAAGGATTTAAGAAAAAAATGTGTGCCAGTTTTTATAATAAATGGTTATTTCCAAAACTTCTAAGAACTAAAATTGTTTTCTCACCTCCTCTGTAACTTACTACATTAACAATATGAAATTCACTATGATGAAATAAAACCAAGATCTGAATAACACACATGGAGATTCAATATTTTCTTGTGTTGTGATGTGATAGCTTCCTAGAATTCAAAAGATGTATTCAACATAATTGCAGCCTTGCTTGAAATTTCATCTGTAAAGATTTATTTTTGTTTATGAGAAAACATTAAAAGATTGTGAAAGGAAAGGCTTGTAGCCTGTTTCAGTCACCACTTAGGTTAATAGTGTTCTTCGGAAACTGTGTACTACATTCTAGGAACTCCATTATATGTTTTGCAAATGTGACCTATCACCTTCACAAAGATTCTGGTTGGAAGAAGCCCATTTTCACGTTTTACAATTACAAAGGTTTAGCCAAATAAGAACTAAATTCTTAAGTTTACGAAAGAGAATCTAGAACCATGTAGAAATGTTTTCTTCAAAGTTTTACCAATTCCCAGGCAGGCTGTTCTCTAGGGGAACACGCCTACAAAATCTCCAAAAAATCTCATGAAAAGCATCAGGAGAGTTAGGAGTACCACACACACAAAATTGTACAAGCCTTGTGGAGTCCTTGCCTGGATGTACAAACATTCTCCACTCTTGACATCCATGTCTACGACATTTAATGATCCTTTACACCCATCTTCCAGGTATCGTTTGGTGATAAAATGTTCTCCACTCACACATCGCTTGAACACTTCATTGCAACCAAAGTGTGCAGCCGGGAGATTTTCCATCCTATATGCAGTAACTTCCTGTTTTCTCTATGTGGATTTGATCCCCCAAACTTAAACATGGCAGGTTTTAGTAATCACTTGCTGGAAACCAATTTTTTTTTTGCATAAAGGGTGAGAGTTCACTTTGGATTTTATGGAAACCACATTAGATGGCCTCTGTTTTGTCTTTTGGAATGTAGTTAGTACCTTCCTGGCTGCAATAAGGCTTGAGAGTTGACTATCATTTATAAAAAATAAAATACTTTAGAAAATGACTTTCCTGAAAGAGATAATTCTTGCTAAGGCTAAAATTCCACTATTAAATTTTTTTATTTCTATTAGAAATATGACTATTTCAGACCTCTGAAATGGAATCTCAGGGAGTGGTTCTAGCATCAGCATTTTGTATTTGTTCTTAATAAATCTTCCATATCCATGGGAAATTTGGAAATCTTTATATTGTGAATCACCCCTAATTGAAAGAGAGGGATTAAGCTTTTCAGTGACAGCTACTAACTCAGCATTCAAGAGTGCTGAGATGAGGTTACTGGGGTTCTTTTCCTCTGTTCTAGAAAACTGGGCTCCTTTCCTTTCAAAATATAAGTAGTTAACCTGAGGGACAAGAAGGAAAAGTTCAGAGATCACTGTTCACCTCCCAGCTAGTCATGGATATGTTTGAAGCCAGTGGTGGCACAAGACAAAGATGGTCTCTATCTTTCTCTGAGACTTCTCCCTCCTTGAACTCACTATGTAGTGGAGACAAGACTTGAATTCATGATGCTCCTGTCTCAGTCTTCTGGTGAGACAAGGCTGTAGCCAGGCTCAAGGCTTTTATAAAAAAGTCAGGTGCCAAATACATATGGACTGGACATTGGAAATGTATGCTAAGCCATATAACTCTCATAACTGTGGCCTATTTATTTCTGTTGTTTTGTATTGTATTTATTGTTATAAGAGAAAGAATCATTTGTTGGACTGAAAGGGGGAGCTGTTGGGGGGAAAGATATACCTTAAACTTAAAAAAAAGGGAAGAGGATGGGGGGTTGAGGGGGAAGAGTAGGGAGGGGATTGTGATTGAGATATAACTTTAAGAAATAAAAAATAAATTAAAAAAATAAAAAATTTAAAAAGAGGCTTGTTTTATACAAAGCATGCCTGTACCAATGCCTTTTCATATTCTCAAGTCAATTCTCCAGTGAAACTGCTTACTAATCATGGGGATATAAGAATATCATATAGACGAAAACATGCCACATAGGCAGAACTGAGGAAGCTGACTCAAGAGTTTAATAAAGACTTAATAAAGCAATAAATATAGAGGCCATCTTTGGCCAACTCCCTTTTTGACTGGCAGTTAAGGACTAGATTATGGGATATTATAACATCAGGAAGAACAGTTATTTTAGTGAAATGCAACCAGAGAGCCACTGCAGCTTTTATGGAACTTCAAAATAATACTATTAATAGCAATACAGATGTTCTGAAGTCATTTCATGAAATTTTGACTTTTTTCAGTTGTTTTGAATTAATCATAAATAGATGTACTTTTGAAAAGTCTTAAAAATGCTTTTGATGCTCACATTGGTAGAAAAAATAATTCTTATATTTGAAAATGAACTTAAAAGTGTGAAAAGAAAGATCTTATCCAGAATAAATCTAATTATATTACAGAAATTGCATCCTACAAACATTGAAAGGCCCCACAGAATATTTAACACATTTTTAAAATCTATCAATGAATGGAAACATGTCAATGTGTTCCCAATGTTTTGTGAGCAAGGCTTTTCTTAAATGTTTTTAGATGTATGTGGTTTCTATTTTGTGTGTATGCTTGTATACCCTGTGCATGTTGTGCTTGTACAGACCAGAAGGGGACATCAGATCCCCGTAACTGACATTACACACAGTTATGAGCTGCCATATGGTGCTGGGAATCCAACCTAGGTCCTCTGCAAGAGCAGTCAGTGATCTTAGCCATGGAGCAATCTCTCCAGCCCTTCGAAGCTTTATCTTAATATCCTTTTATATGTACAAAGCAAAAAAGAGGGCCAGTGAAGTTTTTAACGCATTGGCTGTGAGGTGATTCCAGAAAGTGTACATAGCCTTTTGCATTCAACCAGTTATATCCCTCTGTGGACTGAAGGGAGTCATTATCCAGGAAAGAAAAGAAAGCTGTAGAAGGAGAATGTTTCTTAAAGATGGACTTCGTTGGTTAATATGTAGCACAATTATAGAATATGGTGTTCCCTAAAGATAATAACTATTATCATGAATAGAAAGTTGAAGTGTTTCTCAAATGTCTGCACATGTGGTGTGAGTAGCTTCCAGATGAGAAATGATCTCTTTACAGAGTCGCTTGGATGTTTATATGGCACAGAGTCCTGCAGGAACATCTGTCCAGAACATGCTGCACTGGGCCCAGGTACATGTTCTCTCTCCCTGACTGACACACCCAAATGTCTACAAACTCCTTGAAGTGTGGTCCAAGGGAGCTCTTTGCAGGATCTGCCATTACCTGCCTGCCATGGCGATGCTTCTACAGACAACACCAGTTCCCCCTTTTGATATCTTCTGCTCCCATCTAGCTTCCTTGTCTTCAGTGCCTGGGTTTGGGGCCTGGTTCCCACAAATTCTGAATGAGTTCCCATCCTTAGGTTCCTCCATCGGCCTATTTGGGGAAGGCTTGTCTTTCCTCTTCTGGGAAATCATTACCTTTGATACAACTTTATGTAAAATAATACAGCCTGTTCCAGAAAGACCTGTTCATTTTCCAGTCAACCCATGGGGCATTTACAAGTGCCGAAAGAATGTTTTATTCTCAACAAAGGAAATTCTAGGGAGAGATTAAAATAGATGAATAGTTTGTGGGTTTGGCCACAATTACAATTTTGTTTGATAAGATTATGCAATATCCAGTAAAGTCAAGATAAATCAGGTTCAATTAAGTTCTATAACTTTCTGAGCCAAGACCTCTGTGTGTGTATATAAATTCTTTGTGTAACTTAGCCGGTGTTCTTGATCAGTCTCTTCAATCTCTTCCTTTTAGAGAACTGAACAAAATAAGCATACCTCTATCTATCTGTGTATGAGAGGAAATGAGAGTGAGGGTAACTTGCATCTTTACATATAGACTAATTAATATCTTGTGACTTTAAAGCTGAAAATGAGAGTCAGTTACAGATAGCATGAAAAACACTGAAGAGTTCTGGAAAGTTAGGAAGTTTCATTTCTGGGAGACACACTTTGTGTTCCTGTGAATGAAGGCTGGTCTAAGCATGGGACCTGTGACTGTACCTGTACCATGTGAGGACATGGACACAGCCTGTAACGGTCCTGGCCTCCAGGAAATGCAAATTCAAGTTCACAGTTCTTGAGCACTTACTACATATTCTTCTTGCTCTTTATATATGATTTCTTTCATCTCACTGGATTCATATGAAAAAAAATTCAATCAAGGAAGTTAAATCCCCATTCTACAAATGTTACAGTCGATGCTTTATGCATCTACATAGACTCATTCCATTTCTAGAAATAAGCAACTACGGGTCTGCAACATCTGTTCCAATGTGAACAGACAGCTAAGGGAAGGGTATGATGCTGACCTAACTATAGCATTGGTTGAATATCTTTAATCCATCACATACACTATAATGTTTTAGATTCTGCATGAGTGGATTAGGATTTTCGGATTAGGCATGCTCAGTTGATAAAATTCATGCCAATATTACAAAATAAAAAAATATTTTTAAAACCTGTGAAATCTATAGCATAGCTGGTCCTAAGAATTTTAAACAAAACATACCTGAGTTGTATGTTTTGTCAGTGAAAGGCACTATGTTGCACATCATCAGGGTTGAATGCTTTATATACAACTTCCTACTTAATGTCATAGTCTAGTTAGAAGGACTCTGTCATCATTCACACCTCATAAATATCCTGCCCTGCATAGAAGATTGAATCGACTTTCAAGTCTAGATATAAAACAGTCTTATTAGACACTAGATGCCAGATTTTAAATAGTACACTCTGCTGTCATTTGCTTCTTAAAAACGTGTGAAATTTTTTTGTTTTGTTTTCTGTTTTTTGAGATATAGTTTTATAGCACACACATACATATATAATACTTCCATAACTATTTATATATACTTTTATAAATATATATAATGTATGGAAGTAAAATTTTAAACTAAAAGGGTTAAAGCTATGTGTGGAGAAAAATATAATGTACAAGCTAAAGGAAAAGAAATTCTACTAAGGACTTTTAATTTAAATGCTTGATATAAATTCAGAGTATCTGCCTCCTCAGTTCAGCAGGAATTACAGGTACGAAATAACAGAATCAAGGAAACTGTGTTTGGATGCCTCTACTCATGTATTTGAAGTCTAACTACCGAGGTGTAAAGATTGCCACTCGCACCGTTTCCAGTTCTTAGCTCGAGGTTCTTATTTAGAGCACGACATATGATTTGGTCCTATGCAGAAGCAACAAAGAGTCCACAATTGCTGCATTTTCTCCTAATAATGAGAAAAACATTTAGTAATAGGGAATGCATTCATAACAGCATAAGGCAGTAGCCTTAGTTGCAACCACACTTAATGACACCATAATTCTATGGGTGTAATTACCGACATAAATCCCTAATGGTCCTACATTGCTAAGGAAGTATGAATTCTAAATTAATACATAGAATTTCTCCCTGTCAGCTTAAAAATAAACCAATAACTCCTAGAAAAAGTTACCAGATACCATTTAAAGTTGAATTTTAATACTCATTTTTGATTTACCATCTTCTCAATGCCTACACTTGAGTAAAGAAATTCCAGCTTGAGGGACTTTGGCTGACTGGGATCCTGAAAGCTTGCCCAACCACATCTGTTGATGCCTTCAGATTACATTGTTTTTGTTTCTATATTTGTGGTGCTCTGTCTTTACAGCTGAGTTTTTTTTCCTTTGTAGTTTGCTGCTAGGACAGCAAGTCAGGAAAAGCCAGCTCCCTTCTTTACCTACATACACTTTTTGTTTGTGACACTGTGCCATGATTCCTGGAACACGACCCCCAACCCCTATGCCAGCAGCACACGAGAATGCTAATATAAACTCACTTCCTTCTGAACCTTCTAGGTTGCTTTCTCAGAACTGCTAATCTCAACATTACCACTTTTCAAGTCCTCCCACTAATGGACGAGAGGGGTAACACATTTTTAATATTTGAGAATACAGACTTCCAGGCGCCAGTTCATCAAGTGAAAGTAACACTCAACATGACTATACCATGGAGCTCTGCTTGAGTATCACTTTTTGAAGAGAACTTGAGATACACATTTTCCTTGTCATTATCTTCCCCAAGAAGAATTCTATTGAGTGAAAAAAAAAGCTTCCATGGGTCCTTTTTGTCCATGTTACCTCAGTATGGAAGTATGATGTTCAGGTAAAGGTGCCATCAAGGCTGGATTGTAGTAAGGGTTCTTTTTCTGGCTTGAAGATGGATGTCTTCTTTATTTGTGTTCATGTATTCTTTACTCAGTGTATGTTACTAAAACTGAAGGAAGGGGGAAGGAGGTAGGGAGGGAGAGAGAAGGGGAAAGAGGGAGAGATATTTTATGACCAACTGTTCTGTTGAGTTAAAAGTAGAGAAATGCTTGGAACATCATTTAATCTTAATTATGCTTACATTTGATATTAGTGATTCAGTTTTTGAATTTAAGGAGAAGAAATTTCATTCTACATGTAGGCAATCAGAAATTATTTACAGTAGTCAGTTATTCATTTGCAAGTAGCAAAAACTAAGTCCCTTTTAGGTTAAAAAATAAAACCAGCTATTATCCATATAGTACAGGATAACTACACTACAACCAATGCACCAAAGGGAACAGGAACATAGACTTTGCTTCCTATCAATGAGACACTTTGCCCTATTGGTGCTGCCTTGTAGGCCTCCAGTGTATGAAAAGGCTCTTGGCCCTCATATGACTGTTGAATTGGGGTGGGGGACTATTATGTAGGGACACTCCACTCCAGAGGAGTAGGATGGAAGGGATAGGGGGTAGAGGGTGGGAGGGCAGGACTAGGAGGGGTAGAAAGAGGACACTGTGATGGAGATGTAACCTGAAGTAATAAGTAAATATTTAAAAACACACACACACAGCTTTTAGAACTTCTCCTTCCTCTGTCTTTGTAGTTCACTTTCAATTTTGCTCAGAGACTCCCATTTCCATTTGTTGGCTCTTTCAAAAATAGAGCTCATATGGTGACTTTATGTCACACAGCTCTTGCCATTTCAAAACCAAAGGAAAAGCAGTGTTTTCTCCATAGCTAAAGAGCAAGGTGTCACAAAAAGTTTCTGACCCAGTTTTAGAGCTGTGTCCAGATGCTACTGAGTCACTGTGGTGTGTCTTCTGGCCACAGAAGGGCCAACTGGCATTCTTGGTCATTTAGACCAAGGTGTGTTCTAGATCACTGAAAAGAGGAATGTGTAAGGAAAAGCTTTCTGGGTGGTTAGTCCTATACCATACTATTTCTGTCTACAGATCAATCACTTTAAACATATTTCAGGTGTTCATTTTCATGTGTTGGTATAAATGCTCTCTGAAAGCTTCCTGTTACACAAGTGTCCAAAGAACCACAGAGCCCAGATTTCTGCATTTGAGGGAGACATTCATCCTGTCCAGTAACTATTGAAAAGGACACAGTCTCAGGTCAAGTTCTATCAGACAGAGAAACCATTTCATTTTAGAGGAACACTCTTCCTCAAGTATCTGCCCCAAAGTGCAGGTCAGTAGTGTGATAGTTGTTCTGTAATTTCATAATTCGTTTTTGTATGAACATACTTTCTTTGGTTCTCGGCTATCACGACAGGGGAAGTTTTCCTCTGCTGAGTGTTTCTGCCTTGGTGCACTGCCTCATAACAGGCCTAAAAGCAAGCTAGACATACGACCAACTATTGCAATCTCTGAAATAATAAGTACATGCCTTTCTCCTTTTTTAGTTGTTATTCTGATATATGTACACAGCAGGAGAAATGACTATACAATATTTTCATGTTTACATATCATTAAGTGAATCCCAATTCGACAGATTAGAATGTGAAAAGTTAGCTCAATATCTAATGGATTTATTTATTTTTATAATACTGTTCTCCCTATTTCTCTCCCACCCCACTTCCTTTCTCTCTCACTTCATTTAGCCGACACCTCCTGTGCACAACATCACCAAGATGAGGGTCCCAACAGCAATGTGGAGTGGAGGACAAGATGTTGTGGCAGATGCTAGGAACACTGAAAATCAGCTCCCTAAAATTGCCAACCTTGTTTGCTACAAAGATATCCCACACTACAATCACATGGATTTTATCTTGGGCAAGATGTGACCTCAGAAGTTTACCAAAACCTAATAGGACTGATGGAATAATATTTGCAAAATTAAAGGCACTCTCTTTCTGTAAGCAGGTTGATGGCTTGAAGTAATAATAAGACAGGCAGACCCTAAGGTGATACCTCAATAATTCTCAACTTGTTTTCTCCCCTCATTTTTGTGAGGAAGAGAACTGAGTGTTCTTTGGCAAAGGTGAAGGAATCCGATTACTTTGTAGCATTATATTCATGGCATTCTGTTTAAGCAGTCTAAAGCAAGAGCTACTTTTGTTGGCTTGAAGCAAACAGATGTTATAAGGAAACCACATTACAAGGAATGATGAATGTTTCTCAGATGTGAGGATGATCTCCAGCCAGTGACCAGCAAAATCCAGGACCTTCAACCAATCTACAACCACAAGAGAACTAATTCTGCCTCAACTCTGCTTGGGTGTGGAAGCCCATTCTTTTGTACTCAAGCTTCTTATTATAAAAGCAGACTTGATTGCAGTCTGGGAAACCCGGAGCAAAACAGTGGCATAATAAGTGTGTTCAGTTTTAAATTGGTAACATTGTTCTAATGTGTTGTCAGAAGTAATAAACTACCAACCATTAAAAAATAGCAATTTTTAAAAATAAATTTATTTATTTGTTGCTTCAGGTTACATCTCCATCATATTGTGTTCTTTCCCCCCTTCCTAGCCCCGCCCTCCCACCCTCTACCCCCTAACCCTTCCATTCCACTCTTCTGGAGTGGAGTGTCCCTACATAACAGTCCCTCGCCCCAGTTCAGAAGTCATATGAGGACCAAGAGCCTCCTCATACACTGGGGGCCTACAAGGCAGTACTACCAGGGAAAAGTGTCTCATTGACAGGGAGAGAACATAACAAAACAAAACAAACAAACAACAACAAAAAAAGTCTATGTCCATGTTCCCTTTGGTGCGTTGGTTGTAGTATAGATATCACGTACTATATAGCTAAAATCCTACTATAAGTAAATAGATGCCATGTGCATCCTTCTGAGTCTGGGTTAGTTCACTCAGGATGAGCTTCTCTAGTTCCATCCATTTGGCTGCAAACTACATAATTTCATTGTTTCTGATAGCTGAGTAATATTCCATTGTGTAGATGTACCACAGTTTTTTTAATCCATTCTTTGGTTGAGGGACATCTGGGTTGTTTCCAGTTTCTAGCTATTACAAATAAGGCTGCTATGAACATAGATGAGGGAACTTCCTTCTGATTCCGTGAGGAGTCATTTGGGTGTATACCCAGAAGTGGTATGGCTGGGTCCTGAGGCAAAGCTATTCCAAGTTTTCTAAGATATCGCCCTACTCACCTCCATAGTGGTTGCACAAGCCTGAAAAAAAAAAAGTGGATGGAGAGAGGGATCTGGACAAGAACCCAACTTTACTGCCATCCGAGAAGCCTTATCCAGTAGATAATGGAAACATGCAGAGAGTCACACCCAAACTTAGGCAAAAATCAGGGAGCTTTGAGTAAAAGTTAGGGGAAGATTTAAGGAATTTTCACTGTTATTAAGGACTGAGTTCATAACTTTTGGTTGGTATGAATAAAATTGTACTGGATATTAGAATATAATAAAGTCACTTTAAGATAGTTCCTGAGTCAGTTGTAATGTATATCTGCAATCTCAGCCCTGGAGAGGCAGAGGACACAGAATTAGGAGTTACAGCTTGGGGAATTAAGCAAAAATAATAAATAAGTTTTTTGACCTAAAAAAAAGCAATTATATAACAAATGTAATTTTGATTCTATTAATTGTATAATTACATTAGGTATATACCATAATTTAAAGTATTACAATCTTATAAGTATATACTACTCTATTACATGCAACAATACAACTATTACAGTATATAATATGCTGTTATATAGATGCTTGAAAAACTTTAAATAGCTTAATCTTAATTTAACCAGATACCCTTTTGTCTAATATGCCTCCTTGAGCATTTGGTTTTATATTATTAATGACTGAATCATTCAGTGTGTATTTATTTGAAAAGTTTTTTTGCTTTTATTTCTAGAAAATTTTTTTCTGAGAATAAAATTTACATTCCCATATTTGAATTTTATTGCTATTTTTCAGTATTTTTAAAACTTTTATTCTCCTTTTATATATTGAATCCCAACTGCAATTTCCCCTCCTTCCACTCTTCCCAATTGCTACCCCCACCTTCCTTCTACCCCAGATAAATTCCTCCTCTGTTTCTTTTTTAAAAAGAAAAGAAAAAAGTAAGAAAGAAACAGTTGTCCCAGAAATATCCACCAAACATGGCCTAACAAGATACAATAAGTCTGGGCACAAACCCTCATATCATATCTGGACATGGCAACCCAGTAAGAGGAAAAGCATCCCAAGAGCAAGAAAAGAGTGAGAGGCACACCTCACTCCCATTGTTGGGAGTTCCATAAGAACACTAAACTAGACAGCCATAAGATTCTATATGCAGAGGAACTTGCTCAGACCCATAACAGGTCCATGTTTGTCACCTCAGTCTCTCTGAGCCCATAAGAGCCCTGTGGATTCTGTAGGTCATGTCCTTGTAGTATCCTCAACCCCTCTGTCTCCTACAGTCTTTCCTGGCCTCAATTCTGTGAGCTTCCTCTGGCTCTGCCTAATAATATTTGGCTGTGAGTCTCTCTGCATCTGCTCACATCAGTTGCTGAATGACACTCCTCTGATGAAAATTGGGTTGGGTCATGCATTGATCTGTGTGTATAGGAGAATATTGTTAGGAATCATCTCATTGACTTTTTTTTTTTTTTACCAGTTGTGTTTGGTTCTATCCTGGGTCTCTGTGCTGTCCTGCCTCTGGTTTCTGGTCATTCAGGCAGTACCAAGCATAGTCTCCCTCTTGTGGTGTGGGTCTCAAGTTGGACCAGTCATGGGTGGCTATTCCCACAAGTTCAGTGACACTATTGCCCCAGCAGATCTTGCCAGCAGTACAGACTATAAGTCGAAGGTTTTGTGGCTGCATTGATGCCCCATTCCCAATGCTAAAAGTCTTGCCTGGTTATAAAAGATGGACAGTTCAGACGCTGTGTCTCCCTTTGCTAGAAGACTTTGCTAGGGCTACTCTTGTAGATTCCAAGAAGTTTCCACTGCAATGTTTCTACATCACCACCCAATAGCCCCAAATTTCAGGTATCTCTCCCAGTACTCTCTCCTTCCATCTCTCCTGCAACAGCCTGATCCCTCTTGTTTCCCTTCCCACCTGCCCCCATTTATCTGCAAGATCTATTTCATTCCCCCTTCCCAGGGAGATCTATGTGTGTCCCCCTTTGAGCCCTCTTTGTTACTTAACCTCTCTGGGTCTGTGGATTGTAGCATGATTATCCTTTACTTAATAGCTAATATTCACTTGTAAATGAGTATAACCATGCTTGTCTTTCTGGATCTGGGTTATCTGACTCAGGATGATCTTTTCTAGTTTCATCCATTTGTCTCAAATTTCATGATGTCATGAAATTTTTAATTGCTGAGTAATACTTCATTGTGTAAGTGTACCACATTTTTTTATCCATTCTTCACTTGAGGAATATCTGGGCTGTTACTAGTTTTTGGCTATTATTAATAAACCTATAATGAACATCTTGTGCAAATGTCCTTGTGGTAGGATGGAGCATCTTTTGTATATATGCCCAAAATAGTATAGCTGGTAGAGTGAATCCCAATTTTCTGAGGAACCACCAGATTGATTTCTATAGTAGATGTACAAGTTTTCACTCCCACCAGCAGTGGAGGAGTATTCCACTTGATCCAAGTTGTTGTCACCATGAATTGTCACATATCTTTGACCTTAGCCATTGTGACAAGTGTAATTTGGAATCCCATAGTAGTTTTGATTTGCACTCCATTGATTGGTTAAGGATGATGAGCATTTCTTTAAGTGTTTCTCATCCATTTGAGATTCCTCTGTTGATAATTACTTTGGAACTGTACCCCATTTTTAATTGGATTATTTGGTTTGTTGATATGTAGTTTCTTGAGTTCTTTATATATTTTGGATATTAGCCCTCTATCAGATATGGAGTTTGTAAAAATTCTTTTGCTATTATGTAGGTTACTTTTTGCCCCATTTACAGTGTTCTTTGACTTACAGAAGCTTCTCAGTTTTCTGAGGTCCCATTTATTGATTATTGATCTTAGTGCCTGTGCTATTGGTGTTCTGTTCAGGAAGTAAGTTTTCTCCTTTGCCAATGAGTTCAAGGCTATTCCCTACTTTTTCTTCTATTAGGTTGAGTGTGTCTGGGTTTATGTTAAGGTCTTTGATCCACTTGGACTTGAGTTTTGTGCAGGATGATAGATATAGATCTATTTGCATTCTTCTGCATGCTGACATCCAAATAGACCAGCACCATTTCTTAAAGAATCTTTGTTTTTTTTTCCATTGTATGATTGGCTTCTTTATTAAAAATCAGTGTCCATAGGTGTGTGGGTTTATGTCTAGGTCTTTGATGATTTGATTCCATTAATCAACCTGTCTGTTTTTATGACATTGCCATGCCAGTTTTATTATGATAACTCTGTAGTACAGCTTAAAATCAGGGATGATGATACCTGTGGAAGCTCTTTTATTATACAGATTTGTTTTTGATATCCTGGGTTGTTCATTTTTCCATGTGAAGGTCACTATTGTCCTTTCAAGGTCTGTAAAGAATTGTTCTAGTATTTGGATGGCGATTACACTGAATCTGCAGATTGCATTTGGTAGGTGGCCATTTTTACTATGGTAATCCTTCTGATCCATGAGCAGGGGAGATCTTGCCATCTGCTTCTGTAGAAATTGCTAGTAAGTCTCCAGCCTTCCTTCTTTCCTTGTAGTCTATGCTTTTCTCCTTCACTTTTAAGTTTCTCTTACTCAGAAGTTTACAGTGACCTGACTCTGGGGAGCTCAGTGTTGGACCAATGCAGAGCCTGATGTTTGATTGGCTTCAGCTTCTTGGATCTGTGGATTTAGTGACCACCAAAATAGAATTTAAAGCTGTTATTTCTTCAGAGAGCCCTGAAGTCCCACTGTTTCCACATCTCTAATTGTGTGTGAGAGACCACTTAATATTGACCTGCTGGTCAGTAAACATGGGTCTCCCTGGTGATTTTCCTGTGGGAATCATGTCAGGAAACTTTGCCTTTGTCTTCCTGCTCACTGCTTGTTTTGCTTTTTCCACATCTGGACAGCTAAAGTCATTTTTTGGTGCATTTTTATTTTAAATATTCTCATCCTTTTTTGGGCATATTTTAGTATCTTATGTATCTCTCCACCTCTGCATGTTTTCTTTACATCTCTGAATATAGTAGCAATAGTTTAGAATTCATTTCAATGGACTTTCTTTTTTATTTTCTTTTTTTATGTTTATTTATTACTTCAGGTTGCATCTCCATCACAGTGCCCTCTTTCCACCCCTCCCAGTCCCGCCCTTCCACCCTCTACCCCCATTCCTTCAATCCCATTCGTCCAGAGTGGAGTGTCCCTACATATCAGTCCCCCACCCCAGTTCAGCAGTCATATGAGGGCCAAGAGCCTCCTCATACACTGGGGGCCTACAAGGCAGCATCACTAGGGCAAAGGGTCTCATTGACAGGAACAAAGTCTATGTTCATGTTCCCTTTGGTGCATTGGCTGTAGTATGGTTATCCTGTAGTATATGGCTAAAATCCGACTATAAGTGAATAGATGCCATGTGCATCCTTCTGAGTCTGGGTTAGCTCACTCAGGATGAGCTTCTCTAGTTCCATCCATTTGGCTGCACATTGCATGATTTCGTTGTTTCTGATGGCTGAGTAGTATTCCATTGTGTAGATGCACCACAGTTTTTTAAATTCATTCCTTGGTTGAGGGACATCGGGGTTTTTTCCAGTTTCTAGCTATTACAAATAAGGCTGCTAGGAACATAGATAACAAAATGATACTCTGGTTTCTCTTCAGATTGTATAAATCTTTCAACTTTTAATGTACTTTCTTGCTGGTAGCCTTCTCTGGGGGCATTCCCTGGCACAGAGAGAAGAGTTAGATAGTCTTTGCTGATGGGGCAGCCCAAGAGTAGAGGAGCTAAGGAGTCATCAAGGGGAGGGAGTGAGCCAGGAGCAATGATCAGGGGACTTTCCAGATGACTAAGGAGCAATCAAACTGCTTTTGCTGCTCTAACTGGCCAGCAACCAGGTGCTTCTTCATTTATACAAGTCTCACAGAACAGAGACAAGCTAATGATCATGGAAATGGTACAGAATATGTCTCTGATTTTTCATTACATGTCCGGGGTTACAAGTTCAGTTATAATTAGAAAATAGAAACAGAACAGAGTTTATTATTATTAGTCCTATAATTCCAATGTAAAGAATATAAAGAATGTCTCTTCCAAAGCAAACACATTTAATATATGACAGACTTCTTTTAGACTGGCAGTGTTTATAGTTTTGAAAGCATTCCAGACAAACATAAGATATTTGAACCAGTCTTTTTATGAGTGGCAAATACTAATACCTAACTTCTTTTACTTTATGTTTCATCATCTATGCAGTAAAGTAGGAAAAGGTTATTTTAGTCAATCTATCTTATTTACTGAGGCTTACTACTTCAGGAGTGTACCCTGTAAGATCCCCTAGCTTTAAACATTTTTAGAGAGCTCTAACCCTATAATAAAAAGAGACCTTGAATCTGTCACCTACTCTCCTGGCCAGTCAGAGTTTGTCAATTGTCTCTGTTTACCCTGCACCAATTATACTGTTTGAGTTTGCTCAGAGGCAGATACCCCAAGAAGATTCCTGGAGTAATGGCCTCACCTAGCTATGTGCTTCTCTGTGCTTAATGATCTCCAGGGCATAAGGAAGACTTCCAAATATTGGCCATATAAAGTTAATTTTAGGATTTTCCTAAAAAGACGTGGGCATAATTTTTCTCAGGAAAAGACATAAATTGAATCATGATGCAGAAACTCCCCCAAGAATGCAACATGCAGAGACCAAAACACAAAAGTTACAGATAGAAGGACAGCAATAGTAGCAGTCTACTCAGCTTTGGAAGCACTGTGTCAGCCAGTTGTGCTGGCATCATAAGTCTTGCCACTTCCAATGAATATGGCTGTACTACTTTCTGCTTATGCAAGCATCATTGTCATTTGTGAGTCAATTCTATAGACTTCCATTTATCCCAGTTATGAATGCTTGCTTCATTATGACTTAATAATTTTTAATTGGATGCTAGACATTGAACTTTGCATTGCTGATTTTTTTATTCTTTTCAATAATGTTGGAAAATGTTATGCAGTCTATGTATTTTCAGAAAAGATTGTTTTGATGCTTATTTTGTATCTCATTAAGTACATATCTAGAGTTACCTCTGGTCTGTGAAGATTTTTGCCATACTACACTGGCACGCCCTTCCTGAGGTTTCTGCTCTATGGCCTGTGTATTCAGAAAGATCTCTGTTCTGTTTCCTAGTGGTGACTCAGATTAGTCTGTCCATGCACTATTCACATGGTAGCACTTCTGGTGCACCAGCCTTTCCTTGTGAAGGAATAGAATGATAACAAATGCAAGCAGGGGCACTCTGGCTTCTACCTTTCCTATTTGTGTGTCTTGTATTTCTTTCTCTCTCCTAAATGCAGGAGCATCATCTTTTTATGCTTACTCATAAAATGAGAGTGTTGGCTGCTACCCAGTCATGAGGGTTTCCAGAGGCATGATTGAGATTGGCTCCCTTACTTAAGAAGGGTTCTGTTACTGACTGTTCCAGTCATGGGACAGGCCTGAAACATTTGCTTACTCTTTAGACAATATATAGTTCTGGCCCAGATGCTTTACAGGGAGAGGTGGCAGTCACAATCATGGCCCTACCCAACCCTATTTCCTGACTTCACTCTCAGTCTTGTAAGTAGTGTATGTTAAAGCAAGGTGTGTGACAGAAAAATTAATGGGTTATTTCCTCAGTTGCTAGTGTGTGTGTGTTGTGTGTGTGTGTTGTCGTCTGTATATCTGTCTAGAGGCAAGACTTTAGATCCCCTGACCTTTGGTGTTAACACTCATGTCCAATCAACAGATGGAGCTTTTATTTTTCTGAATATTTAAGCTTAAAAGTCTGTCTAGATATTGAATTAATTTTCCTAAAACAGGAGTGCTTAGCTCAGTGAAAAATATCCAGTCAAATGCATGATGCCCTGGGCTCTCTTCCTAGTACCATACAAACCAATAATAAAAACAACTACAACAGAAAAAAAAAACCCAAAGCAACAAAAATAACATAAAAACATAAAATCTAATGTAATTCCTTTCAACTGAGGTGCCTATGTTGTCTAAGTCAAGCAAAGTTACTCTTTGTATGTTATGTGATGCACTACAGAGGCAGGAGGCTGTCAGAATTCTTCATCTCCCTTTCAGTTGTGGTCTCACTGGGTATTGAGAAAAATAGGTCATATCTGATTGTTATTAAATCGTTCCCAACTGGGCTACTTGCTAAAAGAAACAAGCTAAAGGAATACAGGCAGCACCAGAAGAACTATTGTCTATAGTTTCTTAGTCTGAACATCCAAGATATGGGGGAAAAATGGTCAAGAGGTTTGTTTCAAGGCCTTTACAGAATATCTCAGAGGCAGAGAAATTACCATAGCCACAAAGTTCTATACCTGGAAAAGGGCAACAGGAACTCCATGACCCAGTGACCTCAGTCATGGTGCCCGTAGCCCTGTCAATCAAGTAAAATCAAATGTGACTGGCTACACCCTTAGCCACAATAAATAAGCTCTCTAAATCCATAGAGATTGTATCTTCTTCCTTCCACGTGCAACTCCTACACTATACCGTGCAGCACTGTTACCAAGTTTGTGTCAAAGTAACTCCACCAAGACACATGAGCCACGTCTCTCTTATGGAGAAGCATTTCACTGAAGCAGTGTGGTGAAGGATTCCAATATACAGGGTTATGTGGGGGCTTCTGGACCACCAAAATATTCTTAATCTACACAATAAGTCTTTTCACAACACTGCTCTCAGCTACTGTAGATTGTGAATACTGGGAGATGCAAATAACTTCTTCAAAGTCTTATCCCAGATCTCTTACCCATTTAGATATAACCCTGAACTTTGTCAGATGCTGTGCCAACAGAATTTGTTGGAACTCTCAATTTTACTTTCACATAAGAGAAGCTCTATCTCTAAACATATAGCTGAGCTGTTATTGTTGGGTTTTTGTTGCTCTTATTCTTTTTTCTCTGGTCTGTGAATTTTATCACCTTTCTTTTTTCTTTTATTTGGAGTGAGATTCTTTCATCAACATGCATTCCTTGTCCATACTCAGGTGGTTCACAAAGAAAAGTCCGAGTCCATAATGCAGTCTTATTGTACTCGTCCCCATACAGTCCCTTTTATCCTTCATCCCCTCTGCAAATATCCCTTGTTCTTCCAGGCAGTTTTATTTATACTTTAATAAAAAGTGCACATGTTAGGTACCTATATAAAAACTAGAATCCACAAGTGATGGAAATTTTGTAATATTTGTCTTTCTGCTTCTATCTTATTTCACTTAACATTATGAATTCCAATTACATCCATTTTTCTTCAAACAGCAAAATGTCATTTTTATGGCTGAATAAAACTCCATCTTTGGTTTAGCCATCATCTCTTTAAAGACATCCTGGCTGACTCTATGAGTGCTATAAACAATATAGATGTGTAAGTATCTGTGGGTTGTATATAAGTCCTTCATATATATATATATGTATATATATATACCATTGCCATATATATATATATATGGCAATGGTATATCTGAATATTATGATAATCTTTAGTTTACTGAGGAACCTCCATACTTCTTTCATTTCCTAGGCTAATTTGCATTAGTACCAACAAAGTATAAGGATTACCTTTTCCTCACACCACATCAGAATTTGCTGTTACTTGTTTTGGTTTTGTTTTAATGATAGCCATTCTGACTCAGGTGATATAGAATTTCAATGTAGTCTTAATTTCTGTTTCCCTGATTGCATAACTCTAATGAATATTTATTTTATATGGTTGTAAGTCACTTGATTTGTCTTTTGAGAACTATCTGTTCATTTTCTTGGTGCCTTTATTGATTGGACTGTTTGCATTCTTGATGTTTAGTATTTGGAGCTCTCCACATATGTAGAGCTTAATCCTTTACTCCATGTTTATCTAGCAAAGTTTTATCTTCCATTTTTTAGTCTCCTTTCTTCATTAATGGTCTCTTCTGCTGTGCTTTTTAAATTTGATAACATCCCTTAAAGAAATGCAGGAAAATAGAATCAAACAGGTGAAGGAAATGGTAAAACTGGTCAAGACTTAAAAATGAAAATAGACATAATAAAGAGAATACAAACTGAGAAAATCCCAGAGAAGGAAAACCTAGATAAGAGAACAGAAACTACAGGCACCACCATCAACAAAAGAATAAAAGAGATAGAAGAGAGACACTCATGTAAAATATATGACAGAAATTGATGGATCAGTCCAAGGAATTGTTAAATCTATCAAGTTTCTGACACATAACATCCAGGAAATCTGGTAAACTATGAAAAGAACCAAACCTAAGAATAATAGAAATAGAAGAAGGACAAGATTCTCAGCTCAAAGACACATAAAAGATTTCTAAGAAATCATAGAAGAAAAATTTTCTAACCTAAAGAAACAGATGTCTATATACATGCAATAAACTTACAGAACACCAAATAGATTGGACCAAAAAGAGAAAATCCTCCCACCACATAATAATAAAAACACTAAATGTTTTGATTATTAAAGAATATTAACAGCCACAAGGGAATTAGGCCAAGTAATATATAAAGACAGACCTATTAGAATTCTACCCGAATTCCCAACAGAGACTTTAAAGCCAGAAGTACTTGGGCAGATGTCTTGCTGTCTCTAAGATATATCATATGCCAGCTTAGGCAACTACACCCAGCAAAATTTTCAATCACCATAGATGGAGAAAACAAGATATTCTAAGGCAAAACCATATTTAAACAATACCTATCCATAAATAAAGTCCTACAGAATACGCTAGAAGGAAAACTCCAACCCAAGGAGATAAACTCCAGTAAATAAAACACAGAAAATAAATAATTTCACAACAGCAAAATCAAAAGAAGGGAAGAACACACACAAACACACACATACACACTCGTACTACTACTACTACTACGATGACTACTACTACTGCAATCAACATCAAAATAACAAGAATTAATCATCATTGGTATGTAATATCTCTCAATATCAGCGGACTCAATTCCCTAATAAAAAAGACACAGTGTATCAAAATGGATGTCAAAACAGGATCCATCATTCTGCTGCATACAAGAAACACATCTCAACATCGAAAATAGATATTACCTCTAAGATAGTGCATTAGAGTAAAGCGCTAGAAACGATTTTCTATGCAAATGGATCCAAGTAGCAAGCTGAAGTACCCATCATAATTTCTAATAAAATAGACTTCTAACCAAAACTATTCAAGAGAGATGGAGAATGGCACTTCATACTAATCAAAGAAAAAAAAATTCCATGAAGATGATGTCTCAATTCTAAATATCTTTGCCTCAAATGCCAGGTCACTCACATTTGTAAAAGAAACACTACTAAAGCCTAAATCACACATTGAACTCCACACATTAGTAGTGGGAGACTTCAACAACCCACTCTCACCAGGTCATCCAAACAGAAACTAAACAGAGAAATAACGGAACTAACAGATGTTATGAGTCAAATGGACCTAACAGATATTTACAGAACATTTCATCCAAACCCAAAAGAATATATCTTTTTCTCAGCACCTCATAGAACCCTATGTAAGACTGACTATATACTTGGTCACAAAGCCCATTTCAACAGATACAAGAAAATTGAAATAAGGCCTGTATCTTATCAGACCACTATGGATTAAAGCTGGACTTCAACAACAACAGAAACAACATAAAGCCTAAAAACTCATGGAAACTGAACAACTCTCTACTCAATGACCACTATGTCAAGGAAGAAATAAATAAATAAATAATTTCTAGAATTCGATGAAAATGAAGGCACAATATAACCAAACTTATGAGACACAGTGAAAGCAATGTTAAAGGGGAAGTTCACAGCACTAAATGCCTTCATTAAGAAATTGGAGAGATCTCATACTAGCAACATAACAGCACACCTGAAAGTTCTAAAACCAAAAAAAAGGAACATACTCAAGAGGAGTAGAGAGTATCAAGTAATCAAACTCAGGCCCAAAATCAATAAATTAAAAGCAAGGAGAACAATATACAAAGAATCAATGAAACAAAGAGTTGGTTCTTCAAAAAAATCAACAAGATAGAGAAACCCTCAGTCAAACTAATTAAAAGACAGAGAATATCCAGTTTTTTTAAAAATCAGAAATGAAAAGGGGGATATAACAATAGACCCCAAGGGAATCCAAAGAATCATCAAAACCAGTTCTCCACAAAATTAGTAAATGTAAACCTAGTGAACAAGTGAACAATGTTCTTGATGGATATCACTTACCAAAGTTAAATCAAGATCAGGTAAACAATCTAAATAGACTAAAAATCCCTAAGGAAATAGAACCAATCATTAGAAGTCGCCATACAAAAATAAATAAATAAATAAATAAATAAATAAATAAATAAATAAGCAAACAAACAAATAAATAAATAAATAATAAGAAATAAAAAACCTCATCCTAGAGGGTTTTATAAACTGAAGGAACATTATCAAATTCATTTTATGAGACCACGACCACCATGGTACATAAGCCACAGAAAGGCAGAAAGATTCAACAAAGAAAATTAGGAAAAAGAATTCAAAATATCACTATTCCAAGATGATATGATAGTATACATAAGTGATCCCAAAAATCCTACCAGTTAAATCTTACAACTGATAAACACCTTCAACAAAATGGCTGATTCCAAAACTAACTCAAAAAGATCAGTAGCCCTTCATTATATAAAAGTTAATGAGCCAAGAAAAAAATAATTAGGGAAACAACACTCTTCACATATAGCCACAAACAATATAAAATATCTTGATGTAACTTTAGCCAAGAAAGTGAAGGATGTGTATGACAAGAATTTCAAATCCTTGAAGAAAGAAATTGAAAATGATATCAGAAGATGGAAAGATCTCCCATCCACAAGGGTCAGTAGGATTAACATAGCAAACCAAGCTAAAGAGTCAACACAATCCCCATCAAAATTCTAACAAAATTTTTATAGACCTTGAAAGAACAATATTCAATTTCATATGGAAAAACAGAAAACCCAGGATAGCTAAAATAATCCTGTAAAATAAAAGAACTTTTGGTAGTATCACCATCCCTGATTTAACAATAGTAGTAAAACTGCATGGTATTGGCATAGAAAGAGACACTTTGATCAATGGAATCGAATCAAACACCCTGAAATAAACCACACACCTACAGACTCTTGATTTTTGACAAAGAATCCAAAACAGTACAATGGAAAAAAAGAAAGTGTCTTCACAAATGGTGCTATTCTAACTGAACGGCTGAATGTAGAAGAATTCAAATAGATCCATATTTGTCACCCTGAACAAAACAGAGGTCCAAATGGATCAAAGACCTCAACAAAATTGGATACACTAAATCTGATAGAAGAGAAAATGGGGAATAGCCTTGAATGCATTGACACAGGAGACAACTTCCTGAACAGAACACCATCAGCTCAGACACTAAGATCAACAATTAATGATTGGGACCTCTTGAGGCTGAAAATCTTCTGTAAGGCAAAGGACACCATCAAAAGGACAAAATGGCAGCCTAGAGTGGAAACGTATTTTCACCAGCTCCACATCTGACAGAAAGGAGACACCAAGAATATGTAAAGAACTCAAGGAACTAGACATAAAAAAACAAATTACCCAATTAAAAAATGGAGTACAGATCTAAACAATGAATTCTCGATGGAGGAATCTTTTTTTTTTTTGGTTTTTTGAGTCAGGGTTTCTCTGTGTGTATCAGTTCTGACTGTCCTGGACTCACTTTGTAGACCAGTCTAGCCTTGAACCCACAGAGAATCCACCTGCCTCTGCCTCCCGATTTCTGGGATTAAAAGCGTGTGCCACCATGCCTGGAGCACAGAGGAATATTTAATGGCCAAAATCCATTTAAAGAAATGTTGAACATCTGTAGTAAAAATTTCAGTTTCTAAAAAAACCCAGTTACATTATGAATATGTTTTTGTTTTAATCCCAGGTATGGGATATGGGGCTGTTTCAGATTGCCCACAGCCACTGACTATAATTTGTTTCATGCTCTGGCAGATGCAATATTTTGCCAAGTGGAGATAGTTTATGTTTGGATTTCTGGGGACTCTTGAATGTGAATAAATAGGACAGCCCCAGAGTGCCTACTGTGGCTGCTACTTCCCCTGCTACTGCCCCTGCTGCTGCTATTTCCTGCTGCTACTTTTCTGGTTGCTGATTGCTTTTGCTGTTTGCTGGATTGTTGGTTGTTGACTGTTGGTTGCTGGTTGCTAGTTGTTGGTTGCTGGTTGCTTGTTGGTGATTGTTGATTGGAGATATCCTAAAGATTGGACTTGCCCCAAGGAACTCAATACCTCTAATCATCAGGAAGTAGTCTAAAGAGATCTATGCCCACCTTTCCACTTCTATCCTTCTTTTATTCCTACCTACTGTTGGGGGGGTTAGAGAAGACTGAGGTGGAGAAGGGTGATAGGCAAAAGGACTCAATAAAGTAGCCTAAAACTCAGGCAACAAGCATATTTAGTCATTAGGGAAATGGAAATCAAAAAAACTCTGAGATTCTATCTCACACCCATCAGAATGGTTCAGATCAAAATCTCATGTGACAGCTTATACTGGTGACGATGCTGGCAAGAGGATCACCCCTCCATTGCTGACCTTAAAACAACTACTTGGAAATCACAGAGGGGCTCACAGAGACTAAACTGCAAACCAGAGAGCATGCATGGGAAAGACTTAGGCCCTCTGCACATAAGTAAGTTATGCATCTTGGTCTTCATGTGGGACTCCTAAAGCAGGAACAGGGGCTGTGTCTGACTACATTTGGATCCTTTTGTCCTAACTGCATTGTTGAGCCTCAATAGAAGATGTGCCCAGTCTGATTGCAATTTGATATGCCAAAGCTGATTGATATCCATGGGAGGCCTCCCTTTTTCTGAGGAGAAGGAAGGAGGGGTAGAAGGAGGGGGACTTGAGGTGAGAGGGAGGGATTGGAATGAGAGGATGGAGAGAAATCTGCAATCCAGAGGTAAAGTAAATAAAAAACTTAATCAAAAAAAATTTTAAAGTCTGTATTGATCCAAGACCCAGTAAATTCTGTGTTACATTTAAATGGCATGCCTGATTGTCATCTGTCAGTGCCTCTTCTCTTTATATTTTCTTTGAAATTTTTAAATTAAAATTGTATAATGTACTTGAATTTTTTCATATCTAATTCTTAATTATTTATATATATATACAACCTTCCTTCAATAAACATAGAGATATGTTTCCAGAACTTCTGAAGATACAAGAGCCTACAAATGTGGGAATCTCCCATTTAAAAAATGACAGCGTATTTGCATAGAACTTAAATGTTTCAATGGACAAAGTAGTGATGTAACTTGTTATGTAATTATTTCTGGCAAAATGCTACTTATTGTATGAGTTTGAGTAAATATAGCCTTGAGGCCAGAAATTCAAATATAATCGCTAAATCACAGTAATGGTTAAACAGGGTTGTAAGGATTAACTCTGTGTTTTCTAGCAATGTAAACACTCTAAATAAAGCCCAACAGGTTGAATATAAGAGCGAAAAAGACATAACAAACCAGTATTAATCAAAAGGGAAACAGCAGCTTTGTTAATCATTAGCATTGAAGAGTAAAGGATATAGAATATTGACAAAGAAATTGATGAATTGCATAGCAGGACTGCTTCATTAAAACTACATAAAATCTTAAATGTATATTTACTTAAAGGTTCACAACACATGAAGAAAAGTTTACCAAAACTGTCAGGAGAGATACACAAATCTGCAACCATATGCATAGAGCTCAGTTTTCCTCTGTTGATAATTGGTATCAGAGACAGAAAGATTAGTAAAAATACAGATTTTGATGATGGTTTTGGGTAACAAATTAATCAGAATTAAAGAATAGTCTATCTAGCAGCATATACGTTCAATGTGTGTTCTTTTCTAAGCATGAGATGAACGTATTGAAAATAATTTTTATTAATATCTCTCTTAACTTTTTTTTCTATTGCTGTAAGGAGTCACCATGACCAAGGCAACTTATAGAAGAGAACATTTAATCCGTGCTAACAGTTCCAGAGGGTAGTGGACTCTGTGACCATCATAGCGGAGGTCATGGCAGCAGGTCAGCAGTCAGGGCACTGGAGCAGTAGCTGAGAGTTTAATGTTGAGACAGTAACCACAGGGCAGAGCGAGAGAGAGCCAATCGGAATGGCATGAGCTTTTGAAACCTCAAAGCACATCCCCAGCGACACACATCTTCCAACAATGCTACATCTAATTCTTCTCAAACAGTTCCACCAACTGGGGCCAAACGTTTAAAATTATGAGCCATTCTCATTCATAGTACCAGGAGATAAATAAAACAGTAATTGTTACAATGATTCCAGGAGGAAGATGGGTAATAGCCACACACAGACCACTAAATCTCTGGGGAACAAACTGGGGATAGTTGGAGAGCAGCTGTCCTACAAGTTGAATGTAAGAAGGAAACATTGGCTTGCATAGCACATAAAGAAAGCAAAGTTTAGAAGCAAAATGAGGAAAAGAGTTGTGTTTCAGCCCATGCAGCATAGTGCACTGTTCTCACTGCAGATTCTGTGCAATTGTAGAAGGCCGCAACTCTGCTTAAGACAGAGAGAGGGCCTCTGTAGACTTGCACTCTGTTTTCAGTAGCAAATAAGTGAAAAGGAAGAGGGGAGGGGAGTACAAGGAGAGAGAATGGAAGGGAAAATAAGGGAAGTGAAAAGAAAGGAAGAGGAGAAGGGAAGTCTTATGTATTATTAGGGGTGTTATTAATTCTTATGTTGAGGTCCTTGATCCTTTTGGAGTTGAGTTTTGTGCAGGGTCATCCTTCTGCATGTAGGTATACAGTCTGACCAGCACTGTTTTTGGCCTTTTTCTCAAATTTTGAGTGTTTTTGGAGTGTAGACTTATATTTGGGCTCTTAATTTTATTAATTGAGATAATGTGTCTGTTTTTATGTCAGTACCATGTTTTTATCCCTGGAGCTCTCTTTGAAATTGGGATGGCATTGCCTCCAGCCCTGTTTTCCTTGTTGGGGTTGGTTTGCTATCCTAAGCCTTTTGTGTTCTCATGTATTTTTAATCCAGATGTCCCTTCCTGGAGGAGAGGAACACAGGTCACAGAATTTTCAGAAGTGATGGTTGGAGTGGTAGCAGGAGTTAGGAGTCCCTATTTGGAAGAAGGGTCTTTTGTTCTTTGTTGTTATTTTACGAGTATTTTGCCTACATATGTCTGTGTACATTTGTACCTGATACCTTAAAAGGTCAGAGGAGTACCACCAGTTCCCCTAGAACTGGAGTTGCAGATAGCTATGGGGTTCTTTAGGGGTGCTGGGAACTGAACCTGGGACCGCTACAAGAGCAACAAATGCTGTTTACTGCTGAGCCACTGTAAAATCCCATTCTTACTTTGTTAATTTTTCTTTTTATTTATTCTTCATTCATACAATACATCCCAACCACAGCCTTCCCTCCCTCTACTCCTCCCAGTTCCCTCCCCCACTTCCCTTTTCCTTCCAGATCCACTTCTCAACTAGTCTCATTCCAGAGAAAGCAGGCCTCCTAGAGATATCAGTGGAACATGGCATAACAAGATGCAATGAGACTAGGCACAAAGCCTCATATCAAGGATGGACAAGGCAGCCTAGTAGGAAGAAAAGGGTCTCAAATGCATGCAAGAGTCAGAGACACCCATACACTCTCTGTTATAAGTCCCACAAAAACCTTAAGCTAAACAACCACAGCATGTATGCAGAAAACCTAGTGCAGACCCATGTAGACTCCATGATTGTTATTTCAGATTCTGTGAACCCCTAGGAGTCCTGCTTAGTTGATTCTGCGGGCCATGTTTTCTTGATATCTCTGACCCCTCTGGCTCCTACAATCCTCCCTCCATCAGTTCCTTTTTCATTTTATAAATTTTTCCCTGATCTACCCTTGTACTACAGAACTCCAGTATTCTTCCATAGTCATTCACTTCAATGTGTAGTCACATCCCTGTGACTTTAGTTTTATACCATGGTGGAAGGGACAAGAGCTGGGTTCTTTTACTCAGGCCACCTGACTTCGTTCTCTAATGGATTTATATTCTTAAGTCTTTCTACCTAAGTTTCTCATCCTTCACAGGGATTTGTCTACAATGCACATTAAGCCAAATGAATTCTAACTAAATAAATTTTGATGTTACATTTATCAATCAAGTAGAATCTTTTTAAAGATTTGTTTTTATTTCTATGCATGTGTGTGAGAGAGAGTGCATGTCACATAGTCAATAGAGGCACCAGAAAAGGTGTCCAATCTCCTGGAACTGGAGTTTTAGTGGTTATTACCTAACTGATATAAGTTCTGGGCCATGAACTTGGATCCTCTGGAAGAGCAGCAAGCACTTTTAACCACAGAACTATTTCTCCAGTCCCTCCTATATGATTTTTATTACTATTGCTTAGCACTTATGATCCAAACACATTATTGTATCATTTAATCTGAATATGTAAAAATTGGCATCAAATGTATTTCTGGAACCAAAACTTATGTGAATCCAAATACTTCCTTGCATTTTTCTTTCCACAAGAGGAAGCCAGAAAACACTTGGTTGTAAGAAAACTTCAGAGACTCAGTACAGTGAGCAATGGCAGAAAGTAGGACAGATTCAAAGTGAATAGACAATCCAACCAAATATCACAAGAAGTAGAAAGAAAGAGAGCGCCCCAACCAAAAACAGAACTGGGAAAGGAATGGGTACTGCCCAAGCAGACACACATGAAAAACAGGCATGTACATATGTAAAGTAAGATACCCAAATTCTGAGTCAAACCAAGTTGGCAGAGAGCTGCTCCAGGCCATCCAGGTTGGTTGGTATTCGTCTGACAGATGTCAGCAGGAAAATCATGATAATTTCTTTAGCCACAGCACCTAAGAATAAAAGTCATCATCTTCTTGCCCTAACCCAGTGTGTGTCCCCCTCAATGAGGCTCTACTCTGAATCACTGGAAAAGTATCTAAACCTCAAAGGGACACTCCCTCACGTCTGTTCAGAATAGAGTCTGCAATTTTATGAATTGGTATCCTGTATGATAAAGCTGTGGCCTTATCTTCACACCCAATGCTCCTTATCATCTGTGCCTGAACATTTCACACCTTTGAAATCATGTTTTATCCAATTCCAATGTGTTAGTTTTTGTATTATCATTATATTATATTATATTATATTATATTATATTATATTATATTATATT